>JABFAK010000161.1:0-119804 GCA_013266265.1 Fusarium sp. NRRL 66182
AGAAGACTTATAAGTCTTA
The DNA here is from genome assembly GCA_013266265.1 of Fusarium sp. NRRL 66182. Classification (NCBI taxonomy): domain Eukaryota; kingdom Fungi; phylum Ascomycota; class Sordariomycetes; order Hypocreales; family Nectriaceae; genus Fusarium; species Fusarium sp. NRRL 66182. The sequence continues at coordinate 20 of JABFAK010000161.1, forward strand.
TAATAAGGCTTTATATTTTATAGCTTAATAAGTATTTATTTTATATAAAGTTTATTAAATTAATAAAGGTTTAAAAGAACCTTTTTAGATTTATTTTTTATTAAATTTTTAGGCCTATATAAAGGCCTATATTATTAATATTATTATTATTTTCTTAGAAAAGCTAGGATTTTTATTAAAGTTAATATTTTAGCTATAAAATATATATATATATATATATATGGATTTTATCCTATAATATTACGCTCTTGCCTGAAGCCCTGAAATCAAGCTGAAAGTAAAAACCTGGTATTTATTTCAGCATGTCAGAAATATCGAGAGGCTAGTAAATTACGATTCATGTTGGAGTTTCGATCAGCGGAAGTGGTATAAATAACTGTGCCGGGCCTTTTTTATGTTGGTACACCCGTTATGTTTACAACGAATGTTAACCTATTTACTCACCCTCATAAAGGCGCGATATGGTCGTTTAATTGCAAGACGTCGAGGTCTGCTTTGATCTTTATCGGTGGCAAGCCAACTTGCACAGTTCCCGACAGACCTTGGAGGTAGTCCAAGGTTGTCTGTGTTCAGCTCGATCCTCATATCCAATAGTTGAGCTGCAGACGTTGGTGCTTCGCTACCGAGCTGAAAGCTTGAGCTAATTAAGCAGTTGGATGTCAAAGAATGGTATTATATTACTGTCAAGCTGCAATGTAGCGGTCCGCTGTGGATGATTTATCAGGTTGTTGATATGCTCAGCGAGATATAGCAACACACGTTCTCGTACTGTAGGAATCGACTTTCTGATGCTCTGGTGTTGTACATGTATGTTATCATGTTCATGTAAGCAGAAATGGCTATTTAACCTGTTTGTGTGGTATCTTTGCTCTTCCCATTACCTATCTCCCGAGGTCCTGATCTTGCAGCGTTGTTGGCTGGTGCAGAGCGAGATACGGTCAACGGTCTCCACGGCGCCGAATACGTGACGAGCTTAATAATATTGTTTCTGTTGGAACTGAAATTGCATCTGATGCAGTACAGACTGAGGAAAGGGGAAGGGTATTCCATATCATATTAGCGTGTCTGGGCATCCGGGAATGTACTCGGTAATTTTAAATATCTGTAACAAATGATGTAGATAGAGAAACATTGTTATGGTACTTGGGATTTACTATTATATCTGCATGTCCATGTGAGAGAATACCAGAGTGTAGATGCCAAGTCCATGTCAGATGGTGAAGGGGAACCCCTATTCGGGAGACTATGTACGGGCCAGGACATGTACTGAAGCATGGCATACTCGGTCGCGTAGTACTTGTAGTATTAAGGAGCTTTTAGATCAGTGCGTCACATTCTATATAAAGCGTAAACACTGAAGAACCTGCCTATTGACTTCCGTTGAAGGTTCTATCTTGAGTGTACTGGGACATTGTTAGTCGACTACTGGCGGGATACAGAAAAGCCCACGATGATGAGAAGCATTTGTCAGTACTGACAGCCAGGATTGTCTTGGGATAAACGAATGATAAACATGTATTCAAACCTCGGGTGAAAGTGTTTGTTACTCATAGTTTAAAGTCTCTGGACCTGGCTAAGTTGCGTTAGTATTAGTGCTCCACGAGGAGGCAACGATTAAGTTTACCTCATCAGCTATAGCGTATAAAAGAGATACTTTTAACAGATCAGTTTCAGCTAGTGACACACGTTGGAAGAGACTACTGCAAGCCTTCGGACACAAAACTGACCTGGACGACATCCTCTGCTTTGGAAATAACTCAAGCCCAGCACCCCCCCCTGTATAACGCCCCCCTTCCATCACTGGCAATTTGCGTAGATGATCAAGCCTCTAAAGACAAACATAGAGGTACTCGATGAGGAGTCTCGCCATCGGATCCCCTACTGCGCCCAATGGGACGGGCCTGTCCATGCCACCCTTCATGGAGGTGCAATTTGAAAGGTGGAATACGCTGTTCACTACGTAAGCGAATGCTCATTCTAAGCCAGACTGATTGGTAGGATCTTGGTGTAGCACTACCAACAGAATCTTGGGTCTCTCTTAGCAAAGATTGCAAAGAGCAGCCAAGAATCGATTTGTCACAAGATACACGATTAGCTCGCACGACAGGGAGGCAATTCTTTGGATACATGTACATAATCCGTCTATTGGAGAACTCAGAGACGAGTTTCCCTTGCAAAATGAACCAAGCCTCTGTTCAGGAGTGTGCGTGAGCCTCGCATACTAACCTCTCTATCCGCCCCTACAACATATTCAACACTGCGCAGCAGCAAAGACCCTATTCTATAACCGAGACGATCAACTGCTTTGTTTGCTCAACTCCGAGTTCCCGGGCTTGAGATGGAGATGCCTGCTTGGGATCCCCTGGAACAAAAGAGTGCGCAGCCCAATCAGCGACGACCCGAGGCTCTGGAACTGCGTGGACACTCGAGCCAACATGGTCTAAAAGACAAACATTTTCCAGGTTTTCAAGTTGGCAGAGGAAGCGGTGTTGCTTGGTCTTGTACCAAGACTGAGCTTGGTGCTTTATCTCTTGCATCTATGCCCCATCACGACCTCGTTGCCATAGTCTTGATACTCGTTGAAATTTAGTATCAAGCAGCCCAACCTGTTCATACCTCTACTAGTCTGGTGTCTAAAGCTTACTATTCTTCAGCTAATACTTGCTAACTGTCTTCATGATCCATACTGCAGCATAAATTCCTCAAGTCCATGTGGACTCTTGCCCAAAGGGAGACGCCACCGTCTTTTGGCCGCTGACAACCTTCCAAGATGTTGCTACTATACAAACCTGCAGAAGAAGAGGCTTTACGCATACCCGGATGAAGGAAGCGGAGCAGTTGGGCAGTGACTGCCGAGGTATCTTTGAATTTAGACTGTCCGGAGCAGGGCCGCGAGCGAGGGCATCATCTCTTACCCCCTCTCTATCAAGGACAAACCAACAAAGTAGACAACATGCAAACATCTTTAGCCCCGAGTCGAGCGTTGTGAAGACGCAAACATGAGCTTGAGTGGGTGCGGGAAGTGTCATCGAGATGCCAGTGGCTTGAGGGCATCCGTACCATGGTAGACTTGGCTGCATGGTTCGCCCTGTTTGTGAGTGGTTTTGGATGCATCTACATGTTTGTTTGCCAGAGAGGTAGGTGAGCGGAGAGTCCTGAGAGGCATCTTCGTCTAAGAGCAGAGCTGAAGATGGGTGCCGTGGGCTGCAAGGTCGAGAACGAACAGGGCAAGCTGAGATGTTTGTATAAGATGATGAGGAAGAAGCGTATTCCCAAGAAGAGTACGATAGCAGAAAGCAGTTTCTCTGAGCCTCAAGCTTTGAATATTACAGCTTCGTCTGACGGTGATAGATAGTCAAGATGTACTTGTTTGCCAACCAGCTTTCCACTTTTGACCTCATCTCGGCCTTGTCAGTCAGACTTACTCCTATCCTTCTGCTCTTCTCCTTTGCCGTCTATATCCTCCCGAGCGTTGCCGGGTACTTGTTACGCTCCCTTCATAAAAGATCCCCCAACAAAAACACTCTCTCCATCTCCCGTCTCCCTCGCCTGTCAGGCGTAGTCCCCTGGATTGGTCATCTCTGTGGTCTCAGCATCGACAGCTCTCGCTACATCAACCGCCTCATTGCATCCACCACCGCCCCCATCTTCACCATCAACATCCCCGGTGCACGCATCACCATTGTCAACCCTAGCCTGGATCGATATCTTGCCCGTCATGCTTCCGACACTGGCCTCGCTCAGGTTCTTGCCTATGTCGGTCCTCGCATGTTCGGCCTCGATCAAGAGACGATCAAGGCCGTCTTTGACTACAACCCACAGCCTCTGCACAGGTTCAAGTTTGGCCACGCAGAGAACATTGTCTCTCTAACTCAGCGCTCCGGGTCATTCTCCTTTGACCAGGTTGCCAATATGCCCGAGACGAGTGAGGTCTACATCGGGCGTTGGCTGTTTGAGTTGACCGTCGCTACCACAGCGAGCGCAGTCTGGGGAGTAAAGAACCCCTGGCGTATGGACAAGGAGTTTTCCAACGAGTTTATGCAAGTTGCACCATGATCTATCCATCTAGGGCATCAGCTGACAAGGCAAAGGAAGCTGAGCGAGACCTTCGACACGCTCGGACGACCGTTCCCCTGGCTTACCGCACACTCTGCTTGGAAGAGTCGCAGATTTCTCATTCCTCGACTGCGAGAATTCCATCATCAACATCGCCAAGCTCGCATGCAGACCACCGCGCATAGCATCAACGTCGTTGCGCATAGTGATCCCAACTGGGAGACAAACCCCGACTACTATCACATCGAGATGGTTTCTGCCCTCGGCCTCCTTGGAACAACGAGCACCCTCGCTGTCTGGCTTGCACGGCACCTCCTCACTGCGTCTGGTCTGATGGAGGTTGTCCTGGAAGAAGCACAAAGACTCAAGCTGGTCCAAGGCGAGCAACGGCCGCGACTTGACTTTGCCAACGTTCGCGCCGAATGTCCCTGGCTCGTAGCCGCCTGGTACGAGACTCTTCGTCTTCACATGACGGGCGTTGCTAGAATCGCCCGTCACGACTTTGATCTCAACATCCCCGGATATGATCCCATTGCTGTTCCCCAAGGCGAGATCTTCATGCTGCCAGCGTGCACGTCCAACTTGGATACGCACAGTTGGGGAGCTGACGCCGCGTCTTTCAACGCCAGTCGCTTCATCGATAAAGCCGGTAAAGTGTCCAGCAGTGCTATTGGAAAAGTCAGAGCCTTTGGTGTCGCCGGTAATATCTGCCCTGGACGTGTATTTGGCACTGATATCGTATTGGGCGTCGTGGCCATGATGCTGCGCACTTTTGAGATCGAGGCCCTTGACCGTCAGCAATTTCGGGCGCCAAAGTTGCGTGGAGGATTCAACGTAGGGTTTGAGAGGTATGGAGATGATGTCAAGGTCTTGCTCAAGAAGAGGACGCTGGTATAATTGCAAATCACAGAGCTGTCCCTGTTCTCTTGGAGCTTGTAGATATGATGAGGGTAAACGGAGAGTGAGGGTCTGGATTTTCAGTAAATAAATATATACATACATAAATTGATGCGTTACTATGTATTGAAAGATTCCTCTCAGTCCTTTTCAACCTATAGAAACCTTGCTAATCTCAAGAACAAGACTGTACCTGAACCAACAAACTGTTCTCGCTACTCATCATCACCCAGACATGCTCATCCTCTGTCCAACCGACTCGATACGAGTCACTCCATATCTCAGTGTCCGGCAGTCTCAGCATCAACATAAATACGCCAGCTTGACTCCATCCTGGATCATCGCAGCGGGAGCGTCATATTCCGGCCACCTCTAGCACCCCGCCTACCACGCCCAACGCCAACAAAACCACCTCCAGAGTTGACGAGGTCCATCTTTCTGGCCAAGTTGTTAAGCTCCTTAAGGAGACAACAGGCCGCTACTATCCGGAAGCTCTCCAGCTCTCCAGTACCGCGGTACAGCAGAGGAGCGTTTTCCTTCTTCATGCACGCAACGGCTACACACGCCCAGCACAGTTCGACAACCTCCTCTCTCCAGCGAGATGGAGTTGCAGATGCCTCAGTCGCTGTGCTCAGGGTTTCTGCGCTTTCACCTACGCCTCGATCGCGGATCTGTTTGACAATCCATGTCATGATACGGTCCATATCCTCCTTCAGCTTGATGGAAGAGTCGCCCTGGCGTCGGGTCTGAGCGCCTCTCTTGTTTAATATGAAGCCGCAGAATACTTCAACCTCCGTCAAGGCCTTGCGTGGGTTTTCCGAAAAGTGCCACATCTTGTCGGTTATCGTCGACTCATACCTGCACTGGGTGAGCATATTTCAGAGTAAACCCAAGACGGGGACAACTCACAGGCCTCGGATCTTCCAGGCCTCCTCAGACTTGCGAGTCCAATCAACGTCAAGTTTGTACTTGACGATTTCATTCTCAACAATGGTCAACAGCTGGTCCCATACCGAGGGCCCAGCCGTGTTGATACGACGATGGATGTCTTCATCCCAGATCTTCTTCTCATCCACCTCGCGATAAAGATGGCCGAGAATCTTCTCCGAAGGGTAGTACTTTGTTTTGAAACGGGCCATACCGTCATCTGCATTGTCATCTTCTTCCTCATCTGCTATATGGGCGAGCTGGCCTCGGTCATAGAGCTTGACAGGTGGTGCCATCGCAAGACTTATAAAGCACATTAGTACAAAGACATATAGAGCTTCTACGCAATGCCACACTTACAAGTCGGGACGAAAGGGTGGGCTCTTGGGCAAAGCTTTGACATTGACTGGGATGCCCGTCTTGGAGAAGTCAACAGCCGTCGAGTGCATTTCCGCCAAAGCAATACAGTTGGGATGAGCTGTTCCCTCCTCATGGTAGTCTGCCAGGACCAAATGCCGGGTTGCAATCATGCCCAGGATATCGGTTCTCATGAAGTCAATAAAAAAGTCGGCGATATCCTTAGGCTTCACTGGTCGATCTAGTGGCTTTGGAGAAACTCTGGGATAGTCAGCTGGATGAAACACCCGCTTTGGCATTGCTTCCGGATCCCATATGACGTTGTAGAGATCGCCATCAAGGTCTCCTCCACTCAACTGACTGGGCAGGTCACGAGTGCCCTTTTGACTAAAGACAACGCAGTTCTGTAGACTCCGTAGAGGGTGTCCAAGTGGAGGCGTCACCATGCTCACAATTTGAATATCTCCTGGATGCAGGGCCGGAGAGCGGGTAATGATGACTTGCCCATCTCTCAGTGAGCTCTTGATACGCCGGCCATTCTTTAAGCCATGGGTCCTATCAAACGTAACGAATATCTGGCCAGGCTCGAGAAATCCAGTCTCATCCATGACACCAAAGAGCGTTACACCCATCTCAACAGGGATTCGGGCCTTGTGCTTCAGCAGTCGCAGTTCTCGCAACACGACATGTTCAACAGCAGACCTGAGAAACTTGTCCCGACGGTAGTCAATACCCATACTTCCCAGCTGCTTCACGAGCCTGGGAAGACCCATGTTCACGCCAATGGCCTGGTATTCAAGAAAGAAGCTAGTGTTGGTCGCATCTGCTGTGACGTTGCGGAGGATGTCCAAGGCATTCTTTTGAAGTTTGAGGAACCACTCGTCTGACGTCCCCATATCCTCCAGAATCTTGATCATGGGACGGTTGAGCACGAGTCGAAGAGGCTTGGAGGATGAGTCGCAGATACCGAGCTCTGCCATGTCTTTGCTTGGGAATTTCATCATGGAATCTTTTCGCACACAAAATACCTTGCCCTTGAGCCTGGTGTCTAAAGAGAGCATTCCTTTACAGCCACCCCAGCGAATTTGGAGACATGTCGGCGCAGCCGTTTTCATGGACATGTAAAACCAGGTTTCCTCCAGAGCCTCTCTGGATATTGTTCCGACGCCGTCGCTGAAGACTCGAGAGCCATCTGCAGACTTGACATCAGGGATGTACCTCGTGAGGATACTCTCTTTGACAAGTGGAACCGAGTATGGTGTCTCCGAGAACGCCTGGCCGATTCGTGCTGCGCACTTTGCGGGAATTCGGATCTCACTGAAATCTCCCAGAGCCTCTAGGATAACCTTGGGAGTCTGACGCTGAAACTCTGGGTCGATGAACGGTGCCGAGAACCAGGCAGAATGTGAGCGAAGCGACGAGTGTGAGAATCCAAGAAAGTGAAATTTTCTTCCGGCGATGAGGATACCTTCGTCCATGACACGGCGGAACTGAGCATAGATGGGCTCATTGTCGACTTTTGGATGGAAGTTGAGGTCTTGTCCATCTTCTTCACAGAATATGACGCGTAGGAAAAAGTCGTTGTATTGAGAGAACTTGCGCAGCACCCTGTTTTTACTCTCGGCGTCGGGGCCAGTCAGGAGTACACGTGTAGGTGTTACCAAGGCTTTGAAGACCCAGATTTGATGTTCCGGTAGCTTGGTCCCATAAATTCTGTCCCTCTCGGGGTTTTCCTCCCGGGATTCATACTCAGCTTGCATGATATCGGCCATGATGGTAACCACATCTAGTTGGTTGGGGTCTGTTCCGGGACAAGGGTAGGGAATCTTCTGGAATAGACTCTTCATGGCGTCTGTGGTCACGGGAACTGCGACTTCTTTCTCCTTTGCGTCGAGGGAAACGTGTTCCAGGAGATCCAAAAGCTCGATTCCGCTCGCGGGGTTAATGTAGTTGTCCCACACGAGAGCCTGGACCTGGAACAAGAGAGCGAATGGTACATTGCCCGACTCTAGAAGGCGCTTAGCACTATCTGTGAATCTTTTTCGTCCGACAATGTGGTTGCTCTCGATGTCCATGTAGGTCCAGGGAACGGAGGGTAAATCGTGGTTCGTGATGGCCAGTATGTCTCGGCTCTTGATATCTCGCAGGGCCTCATCAAAGACATCCTGATTATTCAAATGAATGCGATATACGAGGCACGACGATGAGTAGTCCTGAGGCAGTCCCCAGCCAGCCAGGCCATCAACTCTCCTCCACTTGATGTTTTGGTTGTCTGATTTGTGCGGACTGTACATCCGAGGCGGCTCCGTCAGAACCAACGTGAGTGAGCTATCGCCACGGCTGGCGATGAGATCTTGAATGGTTTCATTATGAAAGTCAAGTCGATTTCCATTGGCTTTTTGAATAGTCAGCCATTGCGGTGTGAACTTGCCGGTGACGTCGCTAGGAAGGATCAAGCTATTGTGCTCGACAAATGTGATGATCTTTTCATCCCCCCGAAAGGTGTTGCCGCCACAGCTCATTCTCAAGACGTAGAAAGCATAGGCGGGCGTTTGGCGGTTCTTGACATTAGAATCCTTGGCCACAGCCTTTTGCTTTTTCTCGAGCTTCTCGCGTTCGTGTTTGAGGTGTGCAATGGCATGTTTGTCAACAGCTCGAGTGCTCTTTTCAACGAAAACGGCGGTTTTGAAAATAAAGAGTCGAGGAGTGTCTTTAGGTCTGGCTTTGAACCTGTACGGGTTTCTTGGGTTGATGTTCTCCTTCTGGTGATCCGTTGGAGCTCTCTGCTTGCCGTGTTTGTTGAGAAATGCCTGACCCTCCTGGATGCTGAGGAATTTGATCCATGCCTGAGCTCTGCGATTTGGCTTCTCACAGACAAAGTCTGAGATCTTCAGCTCCTTCATGAGGGGAACAAGCTCCTGCTTCAGGCCTTCCTCTGACAGGTCCTGAGGGACATTTCGGCAGAAGACCTCCATCGTTGCGTGCGCTCGTGGGCAGCGGCCTAGAGTAGCTTGGTAGCTTGCATCAGGCAAAAGTTCATTCGAGAAGGAAACGGAACTGGGTAGGTTGGCGGAGTTAAGATGCGGGTTGGCCCATGAGTTTTCACGCTGAGATCCTCCAAGGACGCGAAGTCTTGGGCAACCGAGCTCACGAGCGACGATTGGACAACCCCCCAATTCTCAAATCATCTGATGTGGAGGCTTGCAGATGGTAGTATCGGGGCTGCTCAAGAGATTGGTTGAGAATGAAGCTTCATGCGGGAGGCCGACTGCCATATGCACCGTTATAGACGGAAAGTCGTTACACGCTGAGCCAGAAAGGGAAAAAAAGGCATTGCAAAATGAATGTTTATAAGAGAACAATAAGGAAGAACAAGAGAGCGAGAGAGAGAATGAGGAAAGGAAGTGGCAAATTGATTCAAGACATCTTAAGCAAACTAATTGTGAAAGTATGTAACAAAGAAGCACTGCCCAACACTGGCGATAGCTGTTTGCATTATCAGTATATGCGGGGTTGGATGAATGTATAGTTGGATATATTCTTTTAAACATAACGCAATGCGATACTATACTGGCCTCTACGGATCGTAAGGTACAATGGGTACTCACCCAATATAGTAGCGACACTTCAGAAACTATTTTGGGCTCACGAAAAGAGGTTCAGAGTTCAGACTATGTAGATCGATATCTTATCGTTCAGGTAGTAAGTCGTGACAGTTCTCGGTCAGCTTCGGTGAGAGCGGCGGGGTAAACATTTACACCTCCGTCCCGCACTCCCACGTTCCCGAATTCATCTGCCGAGCCGGAATCGCACTCGCTGCCGAGTCAAGCTCCACCTTCCGTCATGTAGATCGTTCTTCCGGAAGCCCTGAGGGCATAGGGAGTAGGGCATATTATAATAGTCCAGATACTGCTTGCTCATTGAGATTTCGACTTCTCTCTCTCTCTCTCTCTCTCTCTCTCAACTCAGGCGACTCCTCCTATTCACGCCATCATGTCTCCTCCCGGCCTCCTCTACGTCACGATGCAGCCCAAGCCTGGGCTGTCTCTAGACCAATTCCACGAGTGGTATAACAACGAGCACGGCCCGACCCGTCTGCGTCTTCCCCAGATCTTCTCCAACGGTCTTCGATACAAGGCGACCGATGGTCAAGAGCCTACGTTCCTCGCCGCTTACGACGTTACCTCCATGTCACAGCTCGAAACCGAGACATACTTGACATTGCGCGCGAACCGATCTCCTCGAGAAGCCGAGACAATTGGCCAAGTTGACGTGGTGCGATACTTTTACGATTTTATTCATTCCAACGAGTCCCCGCAGTTCACCGCTCTTGAGAAGCTGTCGGATCAAGAAGCGGAGGGCATCCAGACCACTGCGGTTACTATCGACCTCGGGGACGTTGAAGGAGCAGAAGAGGAATACACAAAGTGGCTGGTCGAGGAACATATCCCAATGTTGGCCAAGGTCCCTGGCTGGTTGCGCTCGCGCGTCTTCAAGACTTCATACCTCGAGGGACAGGGCAAGATATCTATCCTCTCGCTGCACGACTATGCCAAAGAGAATGGCCAGGGTGGAGAGGCGCACAAAGCGTCAATGGATACTCCTTGGCGCACTCGAGTATTTGACAAACATGTCGCGTCCAAGGGTCGAAGGACCTACTCTCTCTTCTACGTCTTCGGCCCAGCTCCCAGAGACCTATCGTCGCTTTCGAAGCTCCCATCGACAGCAGCCTTTACCTCCCCCGACTCTAAACAATCAACTGCGCCCGGCCCCAACGCTGCGATTGATTCCTTCATCACGACTTCGGACTCTCTGACGGTCCCCTATCGATTGGAGGGTAACCCGGATCCCCACGCTCCCACAGTCGCCTTTAGCAATTCGTTGCTGACTTCCATGCACATGTGGGATCCGTTCGTGGACATTCTCAAGCGTGAACGCCCCGACCTGCGTATTCTGAGATACGACACCCGCGGTCGGCATTCTATACCCCAGCCTCCTGTCGCTGCGACCATTGAGCACTTGACCGACGACCTTCGGGAAGTGATTGATGCTCTCCGCATCACCAAGCTCCACACGCTTATCGGTGTTTCTTTTGGTGGCGTCACCACGCTCAACTTCGCCATTAAATACCCCCAACGTCTTGAGCAGTTTATCGCCTGTGACTTTAACCCTACGTCAAGCGCCGCAAACACGCAAGCATGGAAGGATCGCACAGAATTAGCCGAGCAAGACAACGGCAAGGGCATCGAGACGCTTGCCGGGCAAACCGTTCAGCGATGGTTTCATCCTGCCACTAACGCTGACACAGTCAAATGGATGACGGATATGGTAGCTGCCAATAGTGTTGAGGGCTTCAAGTATAGCAACACTGCACTTTGGGACTATGACCTCAAGCCCAAGATGGGCGGCTGCAGAGTACGCGGCCTGTTTGTTGTCGGAGAGGAAGATGGAAAGGGTGCTTTGGTCAAGGCGATGGACGCAAGCAAGGGACTCCTTGGTGATGACGGCGCAGAGTTGAAGATCGTTCCTCAGACAGGCCACCTGCCCATGGCTGAAAGCCCACAGGGTTTCTGGGAGGCTGTTTGGGAGTTTCTGTGAACGCCTATGATAGATAAGACGCGACTAGAATACAGAAATCCTCGCTGGGCTTTCCAGAAAGAAAACAGAGAGTCTAGCATTGCAATTCAGATGTGTTCAGAGTTGGTGTCTTCTGATTCTAAGTTGGCCTTAAACCCGGAGGCCTGTGACGGCTTTGTCTTCTATCAGAAACTTGCGTTATCATTTAATGGACTGACGATTTACAGTGTAATATCGCAAAAAAAAAAAGAAGCTGTAAAGTCGGCTTGTATAGGGTTGCCTCCACGAGATGCAAAAGGAAAACACCAACGACGCAGGCCTGATTCGAACAGACGCCTCCGAAGAGAATAGATTTCTAGTCTATCGCATTAGACCACTCTGCCACTGCGCCTTCTCATTGGATGAGAGACATGTCTGTAATAAACGTATACAAACCCTTGGCGAATGCCCGCGAAGCTTCTTTTTAAGAATTCCTGCTGTAAAAAACCCCCGTATCATTTATTCTTACAGCAAAAAAATGCATATATTGAATGTTTCTAATAATTGGTGATTCATGCCCACTGGGTTCTTTTATGGGAAGTCATGGGGAATAGAATCTCGAGTTTTAAAAGGAATGGCTTGTTCTCGGTTTCTATCTTTAGCCGGCTCATATCAAACAGACGCCAGGGCATGGCCTCTCCAAGTGCTGAAATCCGATATTGTGCTCGGGATAGTAAAAGACTTTTTGAACTCGGAGCAATTAACGTGTTTAGCAGTCAAGGTGGTTCAGTCTGGGTCAAATACCATGTCCTTGAACTTGGCCCTTACTTGCCTGCTGCCAACAGGCCAAAGAGTAACAGACCAAAGTACTCAAGCAGCTGCGTCAATCAGCTCAATAGGGTCTTGGCCATCTTCGGGTGATGAATCTCAAAGGCCTTGACTAGAGTAAAAACGATTATCCTTGTTGCTTCCTCTTCAAAGCTTCAGATATGTCTGTGTGGGAGGGACCTGAGCCATCATCTAGTGGCACGGTCAAGACACGATGGACTTCTTAGACATCCCAACCAAGTATTTAAGGACATAAGGGAACACATTAGCTCCCAGGGCAGGCCAAAAGAAACCCGTCTCAAAGAGGACGGTGTCGTGTCCCTGGTTTGATGTCGACCACTCAAACAGCCAGAGCTAGTAGAGACTGAAAGGACCCTCTCCCAGGTTGGTGAGTTCTTTCGTAACGTGGCCAGACTGGGAACAGTTGACTAAATGTCAGTGGTGTATTGATGCGATTCAAAGGCTATCCACATAGTCTCCGTATCCTTTCGCATGAAACTAGTCCGTCCTTTGCCATAGCATGTGTGAAATAGGCTTCACTTGGAGACTGAGCCTCGTAATCTTGGCAGTAAATCAGCAATGTTGTTAAAAGGCCGCCCTGTTATATCTCTGAGTTGCCGATCTTTTGTGATCTCGCGGTCCATTCAGTGGTCGTGAGTAACCCCTTCTGCCTCCAAGTCTGCGTCCATGTTGAACATGGCTCCATAATCTTCGTTTCATTCCTAGTCCGCTTGAAATAAGAAACTTGTTCGTATGTATTCAAATTGCGCTCGTGCGAAAAGCAATCCCTAGCTAGGATGTGGTTTCAGATTCGACCACGGTCATGATGAGAATACTAGAGTAGGAAAAGCCGGCTATACTATTTCTGACGGAACTCTGCCCTTTCAGAAATATTTGCTTCATGTTAACATGAAGACGGAGAGTTTGGGAACACATGAGCTTGATGTGAGTGCGGATGTATAGAGATTGATGTTGGTGGGTATATAAACCTGAACAAGATTGTTGCTCAATTCCAGAGGAGAAAGTCGTAGCTCGAATATCTTGATACAAGGCGGCGCAGAGATTGGCCAGAGAGTTTTTTTAAAGTTCTAGGGAGATTTCGTAGCACCATGTATCGTGAGAGGATGAAAAGGTGCGAATGTGTAGGGTGGTATAGGCATAGATGCAAGTAGGCGTAGAACCAGCGCTGCTATCGGATTTCCTAACCTCTCATATACAAAGGCCTCTGTCATCTATTGCAAAAGTAGAGATTCTGCGTGATTCTGTTCAGGTTTGGCGTCGTGAGATTCCACGACCAGGTCAGACTTTGTAGATTGGGCGGCATGTAGAATGTATCTCATGACCAGCTGGATAAAGTGGATAGTCTCGTATTCCGGCATCGATGGGCTGGGTCAAGTTTGTAGATTCTTGTCGTCCGCCGTGCCAGTATGCGTACTGGATACATCAATTTGTTTCTTGATCAATCCTCCAAAGCCGAGAACTGTTGCACCAAGGGAGCGTTCCTGATCTGTTCTGGGGTCGACCAGGTCTATCATCGTCGATTTGATATCAACACAAGAGACGTGATATTGGCTGATAAAATCCAGTAACAGGCTGTAAAACTTCTTGATCGCTTCTGGGACCTGCTATGGCTCCTGTTCCACAGAATGCACTAGTAGGGCGAGTTTGACCATGAGGTTTGTTGAATCCTTCCACAGTTTGTCAACAAGTCTCTGATGTTTCCACTCAAGTCCGACTCTCTGCATTTTTTAGATAAGCGGTGTCGGCTGTGTGAATCATGACGGCCTGTTGTTTGAGAGTTCGAGCTGCAGAGAAATGATAGTAAACAGCATGGCAGTCACTATCTGCTGTGACTCTGTTGAAAGAGATATCAATGTCAAATGTTAGGCGCTCTTCTCACACGAGCGGGTAGAGTCTCAACGCTAGTGACAGATTAGAAATCGAAAAGATTATGCTGCTCTGGAGATACGGCCTCCATCCAGTGATTGTTCTTTGATCTCAAAGATGCAAATCCTGAGTCTAATCTTAATTATACCGGCGAGTTTGGCATTATGTCGTGATTAAAGCAATCCAACATTGTCCTCGCTGATCTTCCTCATAAAGGACTATGAAAGCAATGGCCCAAGGACATGTTTGTGTTATAGGATTTGCCAGTATATATCCAACACCTTTTCGGAAGTGGAGCTGTTGAATTTCTTTGAGTATTTCTGAAACAATTGACGGACAGTAGCTGTCAAGGGTAAATTCAACAGCAGGCGGTGAAATATAAATGTGTTCGGGGTTTGCAAGGAATACCCCTTTTCGAAACCGTCAGTGTTGGGGTTTTGCTCTGCATAGTAGCTCGGCGTCCTGAGCATACTCATGAGTACACTAAACAGTATGGACTCCAGCACGACTCTTATCGAGACCCTTGGATTCCAAGAAAATTCGTATCGTGAACCAGAATGGGAACGGGGATTGTCACTTTTTCTTTTTCTTTTTGGCTCCTGGCGCTCCATCTTGTAGTGGTGAGTGGAAGAGTACTCTACTATAAGTCTAACCATGGCGTTAGACGAATGCCAAAAGTATATGTCCAGATGTTGATTCGTCATGCCGATGGACACCAGTTATGATCCGAGCCTTGGAGCAAGCATGGCCACACAGACGAGAGAACGCAGTCTGCACTCCATCTCAATGCCTTTGTGCTTCGGCTATGATCAACTGCCTATATCGTTTTCGGCCATGCCATCCCGTGGCTCGTCAGACAGCCTTAGGCGGCTGGCAAGGGTGTTGAGACAGACGCAACTCAGGACCTGGTGCGCATGCTGGCCTCGCTTTGTTTGAGTTTCTTGTTATGAAACTAGAGCATGTTAGCACCGAGTAACCCAGACATTGAGGAAGCATACCATCTTGGGCTTTCGAGTCCTTAGGGGCTTTCGTTGTGGGATCTTGGTTCATTCCCAACCCTTCCGTACGTCGCTGATTTGGAGGGCCTTGTATTTGAGGCTACTCCCCCCGGATCGGTTCGAATCAATTACCGTAGTAATATAATCTGATCTTGAACGTGTGCCGCCTTCGGACCATGTATAATATAAGAATCTGAAGAGCGGGAGCTGAGTTGAGCCAAGATGCTCATTCTTAAATCGTGGCAAGAGGACTGATCATGTTAACCCTCAATTACATCATCATATTATAATTCTTCACAGAGGAAACGAATACGCATACCCGTTTCTTCCGGCTTCATTCTGCGATGCAGAAGCCCGACCTCACCGCTCATAGGTTCTGTGCCATGGAAACTGTGATACCCTCAGGCGCTCAGCCGTTCCAGACATGGGTTATGCCAGCATAGCTTAACAGCATGCAGGCTAATCTCGACAAACATGTTAACCTGAAACTCACGCAGCCAAACAGTACCGGCTCTCCCCCGCATCCGCTCCCGTTCCCGTCCGGACCACTCCTCCGCCAAAGAAAAAGAAGCCTCCGAAGCGCCCCACATAACCCTCCGAACGGCGACCGGCTTATTGACCTGCACTGCTCCGTTCTTCTCAGGCCACAAACCACACTTTTGCATCACATATCAAACAAGAAATGCATACCCATCCAAGCCAGATCCGCTCGGCGTGTGAGCGTTGCCGGCGGCAAAAGCTCCGCTGCTCACGTCCCGTCAGCCCCTCAGCTTCATGCGCGCGCTGCACCCGTCTCGGCTTGACGTGTCAGCCCGGACTGCAGCGACGCGTCGGAAGGCCGCCCAAGAAGGGCGCAGCGGAGCTTGTGCTTCACACTACCAGTGATCAAAGTAGCCGCTCTGCAGAGGATATCCAATTCATCCAAGGTCTCCTCGACGATCCTACCACCTGGAATCTCGATCCCTTCTACGCCTACACCCTGGAGAGTCTCCCCTCTCCCATGGCCGCGTGGCCAGCAGTGCAGGGGCTCGATCCGCCAGAGGCCGAGCAAAAGATCATCTATCCGGATGCCAAATTATTCGAGGCGCTATCCAAGCTAAACGTGGATATCCGTCGGGGCAGGGAATTCGTATCACATATTGCGAGCAACTTCCAGCTGGCCGACTTTATGTGTCAAGGTACCAATAGGATAACCGGCTATCAGAATTTGCAGTCAGTCATGAAGATAGCACAGGAGTTTCTCGTCGTGCTCAAGACGCTGCATCGACAGCTCGGAACGCGTAGCGAGTCCTGCCAGGGCCGTCGTCCGCAGTCAAACAGAATGATCATGGCCTTGACGGTAGACCCAGTACTATCCGATTCAACAACTCCTCCATCTTCGAGTGGCACGGCACCAGCGTCCGGAAGCACCACTCCCCAACCACCTCCCGTGTTTGACTCGTCAACCATGTTCCTCGTCATATCGTGCTATGTCCAACTCATCAAACATCTAGAGTTTATTTTCACATTCATCTACAACTCGATTACGGACCCACAACAAGACCTCCTTGATCCCGCCCCCATGGCCATTGCCGATGTAGCCTTGATCGAGTCATCGACACAGTTCATCCTCTTCTCTGAGATGCTCTGCCACATTCTTGAACAGATAAACCTCATCATAGGACTTCCTAGCCGTTGGTCAAGTAAAAGCGCCTGGACTGGTCTGCTGAACTGTCAGCGACATAGAGACATGGTGAATGTCGAGCTGGGGGCTGTTGAGAGCGGCTGGACAACCAGACCAGCCAGGTTAATGGAAGTGAATAGGATGACAAAATTACTGCTTACTGAGTTCACTATGATGGGGATTTTCTAAGCATATAAGAGATGACGCGAGTCGCGAGTCTTTGGCCCCAACCAAAAGCAAGACTCTCATGTGCAAAGGCGAGGCGTTGTAGGTTGTAGGGTTCTGGTAGAAGCATTCGTCTGATCGAATGGGTATAGTCTAGGTCAGTCTAAGCTTTTTGTAACAATAATTCCAGTCGGCAATAAAACCCGCCCATCGTTTCCCTTGAACATCAAACGAGCATGCTTCTCTGGTCTCAATTCCAATCCATAACCACAACACCTCGCAAAAGCCAAGATAAATGCATATCAACTCCTCAGGTGGGAAACACAAAAGTGAAATCAAACTTGTTTCCGCTGCATGCATCAAAAGTAAAGGGGAACAGGGACCTCAATTCAGGTGTCAGGCTTTCCGCAGCAGAGGTCAGGCCCTTCTGCAATGGCATCTTTCGACCCCTGGATACACTGTGCTCCTCGCAGTAGGTTCTCTTGTTTCGTCCCTTCTTGACCGGTTTCGCGGGTTCCTTTGGCTCCGACGGCGCCTCGACATTCCATTCACAAGCCAGGACTGAGAACTCGACCTTTTCGGGGCTCTTGTGGTTGCTCAGTTTACTTGTCTTGGAGTATTTGACAAAGTGTTCTCGTAACCAAGACTTGACCTGGAAAACCCGGGAGTGGACGTTCCAGTCTTGTTCTTCAACTCCGTAGTAGCTTCGGTTTCCTCCCTTGAACCTGCACATGGGTGGTTTTGCTATCTTGTAGTCAGTGGCAAAGTCATCATTCAGGCCTATTTTATCACCTACCCTTCCTGTCATCCGTGGGCTTTTGGTCATCTGCAGGAGTTTTGGTTTCAGCGCCAGAGCTTTTGCGTAAGATGTGATAGTCGACAAAGTAGAAGTGCTCCAGGTTGGGCAAGTATTGCGCCAGGAATCTGTACAGGTGGTTCGGGTACTTCACCCCATTGGAAACGCGATGGAATTGACCGCAGCTTGGGCACCGCCTGGGTGGTTCTCGCTCATACCAGTTGTGGCAATACCTTACCGCGACGTTTCGGATCTGATCGAGTCCTGAGCAACTCAAAGCCCTGGAGAAGCGGAAGCCGGCCTCGTAGATATCAGGCGGAACGTAATCGAGGTAGATGACATCTGATGAAGAGTCAAGGCTGATGACTCGGCCATTATTCAGGCGGAAAGTTGTGGGGCGAGAGGTTAGACTTCTGGTGATGGAGGCGGATTCGTTGCATGTGACGGAGAGTTTGGCGAGTTGTTGATTCAAGTTGGTGTAATAAGATATGTCGGCTTGGGGGGTGGGGTAGAGAGGCTTCAATGTGCCGTATACCTTGGAGGTTGGGCGCAGCTCTCTTTTGACCTCGAGAGCAACAGGATCAAGATCGTGTTCGTCTTCACTCAGCGGAGCATTGATGAGGACCGAGTCTTTGATCCACCATCTTCCGAGTCCTGTTGAGGAATGATAATCGGTATCAACCTTGAGGAAGTGCATCCCGGGAGTGTCCAGGGTATTGTGCCATATCTGATGGCGTATCTCAGGTGGAAGGCGTGCAAAGGGTGAGAAGATGCGGCAGTCTTCGGGTATCGCAAACTTGATGGGAGCTGCTGCCGTGCATTTCGAAGTCTCCGGATGCGATTCGGTGTTTTCTGGAAGAGGGAGGGGGCCAAGTTGGGTGTCGCTATCGAGAGTCGGAGCACCCATGATAGCCGTGGGTCATGAGCTTATCGGGATCTCGCGATCATGAAGGAGGGGGAACGAACGATTGGATGAGCTCTGTGTTGTGGAAAGTGAAAGAAAGTGAAGCTATAAAGTATCGATGGTGTTGAAGAGAGTAAAAAAGATGATATGAAGTTGGAGAAGTAGCGGGAGCCTCACATTACTGATCCAATCCAAGGCGGGGAAGCTCCTGCATATCTATCGCACACAGCGCGACAGCCCGAAGAAGGAGCATCTCAGTGGCGCTGGCTGCTGTGGTGAAGATGCGTTTAGCGTATCACAGGCCGCACAGCGCCGCACCAGCCGCTATCCGCTCTGCCTGACCTGGATATCAGGGGATGGCACGCTCCAATCTGCGGATGGTGATGCTATATATCCTTGCATGCGACGTATCTATTCGCAGCAGTTTAAAATTACTAGGCATTTCGTTTGAGACCTGGTGAGAAGGTCGGGAGGATGGTTGGTGGCTGTTGGCTGTTGGCTGTTGGCTGTTGGCCTCCTCACCGCATTTACTTCTGGGGATTAACGAACACCGCAGTAACGAGCTTATCAACCAAGTCACGCTGACCTTTGACTACCTAGGTATGCATTAAAAGGAGAATATTCGCTGATCGGTCAAGTAATGTCGCACTTCTTTAATAAAATAGTGATGTGAGCTACGTCCTCTTCCATGGCATGCCCAAGTGAACACATATACGCTTAAACCGACTAAAGAACAGGCGTCTTCTGATTTATCATCGCCCTCTTTATTCAAACTAGTGCGATTGCCTTGTCAAGCTCATCGAAATGTACAAACTCTATCGCCAATATGCTTTGCATAGCCTCAGAGTCTGATTCTCAAGTGTTTCTATACACGTTCATCAGTAGCGGCCCACTCCCACAGACGTCACGGAGCATAACATACATACATACATACATACATCATCTAGACTTTCCGAGCAACATTACTGGACTTTCATACATTATTTCCGGCCATCTTCCGCTCCAGTGCCCTGTTCCATACCGCAGCCGCACTTTATCCCCGGGCTTTGTGACAATCCCCGAAAGTGGAGTTCAACCGGCCCCATATATCCCGATAGACAAAGCCGAGATCATTCTCATCGCTCGGCGCATTAAGAATAAATAGTTACGTCTCAAATTCTGTGGCAGCCCCTCATCTATAAAACAGGGTAGCAAGCCAATGTTCTTTGGGTTTTTTTAAATACTATTTATCATATATTGCTGAATTAACGTCCCGTTTGTAAGCTGCATCGAAATGTTTCGGCGATAGCAACATGCTGATGCCATATATCCATCGATCTAACCGGGCTGACGCCAGCATCTCAATCCATCCATCCCGTCTGTAACTACACCGATGCCTTTGCTGGCGTCAGCAGGAAGCATTTAAAGTAGTCAATATGGAAATCGCTTCGGCGTTAAGAGATAATTCCAAGTATAAAGGTTAAAGACGCTCCTCTTCAAAGTGATGAACACTCGCATCATTTTGCAACTTTACTTCAGTTTCAGACCAACTTCTATAAAGACTTGCACCAAATCACTCAAGCACAACTCTAATTTATAAATCTTGCACATCTCACCATCATGTCTCCTTATACTAAATCCACAACCACCAAAGACCTCGTCGCCGATTACACCAGCATCATCAAGGGCAAAGTCATTCTCACAACTGGCGTGACTCCCAACAGTCTCGGCGCAACATTTGTTCAAGGCATCGCCGCTGCATCCCCAAAACTCCTCATTCTCGCTGGCCGCAACGCCTCCAAGCTCCAAAATCTCGCAGACACACTCGCCAAAACCTACCCAGATGCCAAGATACGTACGCTCGTCGTAGACCTTAGTTCCTTGGCCTCGGTGCGCAAAGCTGCCGAGGAGGTCAACAGCTGGGAAGATGTGCCGCACATTGACGTTGTTGTCAATAATGCAGGAGTCATGGCTATTCCATTCGCCCTCAGCGTTGATGGCTTTGAGATGCAGTTTGCAACCGGCCATCTTGGTCACTTTCTCTTAACCAACCTCGTCATGGACAAGATATTGGCTTCCAATTCACCTCGTGTTGTCAACATCACGAGTAACGGCCACAGCCTCAGTCCTATCCGGTTTGCTGATCCTCACTTTAGTGTAAGCCTACTTCCTACTGTCCTGAAGTCTACTAACTCGTGCAGAATGGCGAGACGTATGATTTGTGGGCTGCCTATGGCCAAGCCAAAACCGCCGTCATGCTCTTCTCTCTATCCCTGGCTCAGAAACTCGGAAGTCGAGGTCTGCAATCTTTTAGTGTACACCCTGGTCTCATCCTGACCACTGGTCTGGGTACGCACCTGGACTTTGCCAATATGGACGCTGACCTAGGATCTTTTGGTAAGCCAACTAGACGCTTAAACACAAACAATAGTTAACATAAACCAGTGAAAGCCCACCGTGATCGAGGTAATGACGAGGGTTGGGGGTTCATTGACCCAGTTCCCGTTGACGTAGGCGCTGCTACACACGTATTTGCTGCCTTTGACCCCAACATCAAAGGCGAGAGAAGACGAATTGATCATTTGACAAAGTACTGACTTCTCCTAGCGAGCAATGGCTCTTATCTTCTTGAGTCAAGAGTTGCGGACCCTTATGTTGACACTTACAAGACTTGGGCACGAGACACAGTTGAGGCTGATAAGCTGTGGAAACTGAGCGAGGAACTTGTTGGACAGAAGTTTGGCTACTAAGTAGTTGTACCTTTTCTTTTTTGTTTAATGATAGAGTAGTTTCTCGCTTTATTTTTGATGCGTATAATAATATTAATGATTTGCATCACTTACATGGCTAAGGTCTGTTAATGCAAGTTGAACCCAGAACACTGGCTTGTTCCAAAACCCTAGTTGGGATATTATCTGAATACAAGTCTCGGTAGCATTTCACTCAAATAAGAATCCAAGGCTTCAAATCTCACAAGTTTTCAGTTCTCGACGAAATTCGTTGTCTATTTAACAAAAAGCTCTGAGTAATCGCATATTGCAACTCATCAGTCATGATAGAAATTTTATCCTGAAAACGCCTGTCCTACCACTCTAAACCAACACCGCTGAAACAAAAAAAAAACCTGGCTATATAGTACATACATCGAAGATAATCGTCAAATCATGCCATGCATCGTCACTCATCTCTCCTCTTGAAAAACAATCCCCCACTCCTGCAACACCGTCGGCTCTTGAACCGCATTCCCCTTTGTTCCGCTCAACCACGCCCGACAAGCCTCCAGGTGAGCATAGCCCTCCGCATCATGCCCCCCAAGGCTCTTCATCTTGACGTCGGCTACTTCTAGCACGCCCCGACCCGCGGCATCTCGGGCGTGAACCGTTGCGCGGTCATCGACGAGCTGCTTAGCGGCAAGTTTACGCCCGCAGCGAACGGCTACGTGCAGCGCCGTCTCGCCCGCTCTGTTGCGCGCGTTGACTTCCGCTCCAGCCTTGACGAGCTCGTGAATCATTGCCGGGCCGTTCTTATAGTCGTCGTCCTCAGAGAGTTGCGCGGTAAAGGCCATGAGGGGCGTGTTGCCGTGGATATCGTAGTGATTTGGATCGACGCCTGCCTGGAGCAGACCCTGTAAAAGCTGTAGACGGAAACTGGACTTTTCGGTGCTCGAGTCCAAATCTTTCGGGTTCTTGTCTTTTTTGCGTTTGCGGTCGGTCGGTTCTCCCTTTTTGTCGAGTGAATGTGTGTGCAGAACGCTTGATTCGCTGAGTTTAGCTGCAGCGAGGCAGTGTAAGCCATTCCGACCTTCTGCGTCCTCGAAACGAGGGTTGTTCATAGCCTGTCTGATGGACCAGATAAGACGTGCCTCATTTTCGACGGCGATTTGATAATAGGGCATAAAATTGCTGTCCTGTCGAGACATTGGCAGAGGGGGGTCGAGATCCATGGTTTGGGTGTACGCTCTGTTGATGCCAACTGTAGGTTCAGGAATAAGTGCAAAGGTAGGCGTAGTGTTGAAAGCGTCCCTCTTCTGGTAACTGGTAGCACTGCACAGCTGCAGCGCATGGTTTCGCAGATTGGCCGACGCATCCGTGAGAAGTAGGATATGCGAAAACGAGCGTCCATAATGATCGCGTGTGGTGAAATCAAGACCTTTCTGGGCTAGAATATCTAACAACTGTGCCAGTAGGACTTCGTTTTGTTTATGGAACCACGAGTAATGCAATACGTGTAAAAGAGTTTGTCCAGCTGTATTTTGCGCGTTGAGAATATGGGTGCCTTGGTCTGATCGAATTGCCTGAAATAGAGAATCCTTCAGGAACTTTGCTGCCATGAGATGGAGTACCGTGTGACCAAAGGGATCACGGTGGTCAAACGAACCACTCTCAACCGCAAGCTGTAGAGCTTGATGGCCAGCTGCAGAAGGGCCAAGCGCTGTTATCCAAGCGGGTTCCTCAATCTCCTGGATGGGACGGCAGAAGCATGATTTCTTAACGTGTTGCTCCGTTCCAGGAAAGCATGTCTCTTGTTGCTGGGCGAGTTCGTCGATGCATAGAAAGTTCCCAGGCAAATAGTAAGGGCCGTTTGGCAGAAGTGCTGCGTCGGTATCATTAAGCCACGAGGTCACACTTGGCTCTTGATCAGATATAGGTGAAAGGCTGGAGCCTCGGCGGTTGAGAGGTGCCGTATAGCGCTTGATGAGCCTTTTGACTGTCTTGACATATGGATCTGAGTATTCATCGAGCAAACGGTGTAAAGTGCCCGTTGTGCAGTCTGTCGCTGTAGACATGAACGTGGGACGCTGAAGAAAGTTTTGAAAGGCACTAGCCTCATCAGACTGCTCTTGAGAAGCCACCGATCTATTCACTGTTGGCTGTTGAGGATGAGAGATGTGGCTGGAAGACGGAACCTCGAGTGAGACTCTGGTATCGCGATTTCGAACAAGATGCGGCGTTGGAATGGGATTGAGCGCAGGGATCGGCCCTGAAGGAGTGCCCTGTATTGGAGAAGCAAGTGAATTGTTGGTTGAGCTGGTACGCGTGGGAGATAGAGCCAGCTCCTCCAATCGCCGTGCCATGTCGTCTTCGCTTCGAGGGTGAAGCCATCGTGGCTGTTTGTTGAGCAGCGCATTGAGTGTCTTGTGAGCCGAGTCTTTACTGCAAGCACATGATGAGTATTCACCCAAGCGCAAAGTACACAGACAACGACTTACCCAGGGTGTGTATCAGGCGACTTGGCGTGTACAACGGCCATGATCTTTTCCAGCGGCAGCGTGGTGTAGAGATAAAGGCGCGACATTTTGCGCCGGGATGAAGGCGTCCATAGCGGCGGTCTGCCTGTCGTGGTGTTGTTTGATCCGCTGGGCGAGGCAGAGGATATAGGCACCTGAAGCCCAAAAGGCGATGCCCCGCCGTGGTTGTTCATCGTGTCGAGTGTTTATCAATCAGGAAACAGAGAGTTGATGCAGCCTCGCGTTAAATGTCAATCATACAAGGCGCCCATCATGTACGGGCTGCGAAGGGTTATAAGACAGCTCGCTCTCGAAGAGGTCGAAAAACAGGCCGCACGAGGCAGTGAAGCCAAGCAAGTGTAGTGGGTGGTGAAAGTGAAGCTGGCCGCCAAAACAGGCCTGGGGCCACAAGACCCCAAATAGCCCGGTTGGTACTGTACATACTGTACCGTATCGCGCATGTAACAGAGAAGAGTTGGTCTCAGCTACGGCTGAGTTGCACATTGGAATGATGGGTTGTGGATGGTTTGCAGGCCGCTAGGGATAGAAGCTGCTGCGCCTCACGGCTTGTAGCAGCTGCTCGGAGGCCGTTCTATCTAGTGCTGTTGCTTGTGTGTGTTGTAACTGGATAATCTGAGGAGTCAACTCCGCAGGAGCTATAGATGCCGTTTCCCGACTGCAATGACGTGCTGAATTAATCTAGAGGTCAAGAAACACAATCTATCTACATGATCTATCTTGATGCCAAACGCCGTTGCAGTAACTTGAACAGCGGCTTGGTTCTACGCTGTCACAGTACCTAACCGCCAAGCTACTGCGGCCGCTGGCCACCTTGAAACACCCGTGTTTCTTGACTCTACATTCTGGACTCGCTATAAAAAATTAAACAAAATCGTTGTTTACGATTACCAAGACTCTATTCGCATCACGATTCAATCATAGTTGCTCGCATCCTCTTCAAGCTCGGGAGGAACCTTGTTCGCATGCCCAACACCAGTGGAACACATACAGAGGCGCAGGCATATATGGAGGCTACAACTGCGCGGCTGTGCCCCAGGCTAGGCCTTGCGCCACATCAAGGCTTTTCGGCAACACTCACCATCTGGATCAAGCCTTATGCACGCAATTTATAGCCAAAGGCCTTTGATGATGTAGTTTGCTCTATCTAGGTAATGAACGGTTGGTTGGTGAAATGAATCACGCAGAGCCTTGTTTTTTGGTCGGAGAGACGTTTTTACAGTACCTATCGATAGGTCTTCCAGTTACTGAGACTGAGCAACTTCAGTAGCGTCGTCAACAACGGGGTATTCATATACCAAGTCATCTTCCAAGCTGAATTATTCCTGGTCCATAGGAACGAAACCATACTACAGTAACTCCGTACAGAGTAACTATCGATAGATAGCCTCTCCCCCGCAACCGCCCCATGACAGATCCGCATCAGCGCCCATGTCATGCCCTTGCATCCGCTCATTAGTGAAACAACCGCGCCGAAAAAAAGCTCTGATTGCCGAAGAGGGGGGGGCTCCGATCATCTGCCTGTATAATCAGCCACTATCATGAAAGGAGACAAAGAGATACTATACAGATACAACAAAGCCGATGGGTTTTTCCAGGCGGTGAAAATCGTTAGATGGTCTATAATAATGGTGCTTGGTTCCAAACCTTGAAGCCATAGACGACACCATCAAGCTAAAAAGATGCATCCTTTTTAACACAATTTGTCCGAGACGAGACGGACAAGGGATGATCTCTGGCACCACCACATGGACCCCTCCCTACCTAGCCTAGCGGTGACTTGTTTCCCTTTGTTTCTGCTTAAAGAGCCAATCATGACCATTCAAATGTTTCTCATTGTCTTATACTACAACTTCCACACTGAGGAGTATCTGCACCACCGTTAACTTCCAGCACGGAGAGAGACGGCATCTCAACTCAACTCAATGCCTTTTCAGCCTCTGTGACAACAACACATCTCATAGAAATAAATTCTCTCTTGACCGATGTTTCAATCACACCGCAGATAAAGCCACAGTTTCGGAACCAATACGCCATTTTCCAGAACCCTTCCAACTATGATAGCGCCAACGCCCCCTTTCCCGCATTCCAGAGCAGAAACACTCCCCCTCAACGGCCACAAGTGACTTTCCCTCCCCGAGATTTTTAAACGGTCTGAATGAAACGGTCTTCGAAATCCACTGTTTCAAAGCCTCCTTGTTCTAGCTTGAAGGGCCTCTTTTTCACAACCCGACCCTTTCGCAAGATGGAGAACTATAGAAACTTTGACATTTATGCCACATGCAACAGCCACAGCACAATACGTATATGCCATGCGCAACGGGTTTTACAACGTTGGCATGGGGGGTAAGTCAGATTACTCAATAAGAGATAGCGCGTTTAAGCATATAATACTTCACATGCGAGGACACGATTAAGAGTTCAAATGAAATGGTATCAAGGAATTACAGATTATATCCAAAGTTCGTAACCATTCTACTACCACTACTTGGCGAGGCCAAGTCGTCTAAATCATACTATGTACATAGTGAAGCTTATTATGTTGTAAAAGAATAGACAGCAAAAGGGGAATTTTATGTTCC
The DNA here is from genome assembly GCA_013266265.1 of Fusarium sp. NRRL 66182. Lineage (NCBI taxonomy): Eukaryota > Fungi > Ascomycota > Sordariomycetes > Hypocreales > Nectriaceae > Fusarium > Fusarium sp. NRRL 66182. The sequence continues at coordinate 26,860 of JABFAK010000161.1, forward strand.
ATGAGGCATTTACAAAAGGACGGCGAAGATACCGGCAGCGGCAACAGCCATCTCGACACCAAAGCGAGAAGCACCGGCAGTGACCACGACGGCAGGGGCAGTGCCAGTGGGAGTGTGGTAAGGGAGAGTGGCAGAAGGCTGGCTAGGAGAAGGAGCCTTGTAGCCGCCGTCAGTCTTAGCAGGCTTGCTGGGAGCAGGATACTCAGGCTCCTTGGGGTGCTCAGGCTGGGCAGGCTTGCTAGGAGTAGGGTACTCAGGCTCCTCGGGATGCTCAGGCTCCTTGGGGTGCTCGGGCTCCTTGGGGTGCTCGGGCTGCTCAGGCTCCTTAGGATGCTCAGGCTGGGCAGGCTTGCTAGGAGTAGGGTACTCAGGCTCCTGGGGATGCTCAGGCTCCTTAGGATGCTCGGGCTCCTTGGGGTGCTCAGGTTGGGCAGGCTTGCTAGGAGTAGGGTACTCAGGCTCCTTGGGGTGCTCAGGATACTCAGGCTCCTTAGGATGCTCAGGCTGGGCAGGCTTGCTAGGAGTAGGGTACTCAGGCTCCTGGGGATGCTCAGGCTCCTTAGGATGCTCGGGCTCCTTGGGGTGCTCAGGTTGGGCAGGCTTGCTAGGAGTAGGGTATTCAGGCTCCTCAGGATGCTCGGGCTCCTTGGGGTGCTCAGGCTCGACGGGCTTGCTGGGAACGGGGTAGGGCTTCTCGCCGTGCTCGGTGGGGTGCTCAGGGACGTCAGTAGTGCAAGTGGCGTAGACAGTGGTGTGAGGAACAGTCTCAGTGGTGACGGATCCGTAAGGGCAGTCAGGAACCTCAGGAGCGCACTTGGTGACAGTGTAGACCTTGGTAGAGTAGACAGTCTTGGTGGTGTAGAGGGTGGTGTGGTCCTGGGGAGGAGCGTAACCGGTGGGCTTCTCGGGGTGCTCCTTGGGAGGGGCATAACCGGTAGGCTTCTCGGGATGCTCCTTGGGGGGACCGTAGCCGGTGGGCTTCTCAGGATACTCCTCAGTAATGGGGCAGACGGTGGTAGAGACGGGGTAGGTCTCAGTGACGGTGTAAGGAGTGTCCTTGCCGTTGGGGCAGTTCTCCACGTGAGCAGGGCACTTGATGTAGGTGTGAACCTTGGTCTCGTAGACGGTCTTGGTGGTGTACTCCTCAGGAGGAGCATAGCCAGAGGGCTTGTTACCGTGCTCGTAACCAGTGGGCTTGTTGCCGGGCTTGTAGCCGGTAGGCTTGGAGGGGTGCTCCTCGGTGACGGGGCAGACAGTGGTGGAAACAGCATAAGTCTTGGTGACGACGTAGGGACCCTCGTTACCGTTGGGGCAGTCCTTGACATAATCGGGGCACTTGGTGTGAGTCTGGACCTTGGTCTCGTAGATGGTCTTGGTGGTGTAGGGCTCGGTGTGAGCAGTGGTCTGAGAACCGTAGTGACCCTCGGTCTTGCTGTCAGTATAGACAGGGACGGAAGCAGTGCCGGTCTTGGTGTCGGTGTAGACAGGGACAGAAGCAGTGCCGGTCTTGGTGTCAGTGTAGACAGGGACAGAGGCATCCTCAGTGGTGGTGTCGCAGTCCTCCTCCTCCTCAGTGGTGGTGTTGGTCTCATGAGGAGCAGTGGTGGTGGTGCCATGAGCTTCCTCGGTGGTAGTGAGGATGTCAGTGCTGAGGGAGAGGCTCTCCGTCTCGGTGCTGTGGCTGATAGACTCGGTGGTGGAGTGAACAGCCTCGCTGCTGGTGGTGGGAATGACGCAAGTGCAAGCCTCACGGATCTCCTCCTTGTCGGCGCAACCGGCAGGGACCTCGCAGGTCTCGATGTTGGCACAGTAGTCGAAAGTGCCAGAGTGGACGGCGACGTAGCAAGCGTCCTCGACCTCACACTCGCAAGGCTCGTTGTCCACGGGGACAGGGATGGTGGCAGTGGCCAGGCCAAAGGCCATGGTCATGAAAACGGCGCTCTTCATGATGAAAACGAGTGGACGGATTCTGTAATGAACGAATGGACTGCGGTGTCACTCAAAAGAGTCACTTATATTCCGCGAAGACTGGTGTGAAGAGGGTGACAAGAAAAGAAGTGTGGGAGGAAGAATGATCATGGGGGTCGGACATGGCTGTTTAAATGGGAGAAACGACACTGTCAACGTGAACTACATGCCGGTCCGCGATGCCCCTGCTTTTCCCCCAAGTTCTTTGCCGCTCTCTCGCATCGTTGTGAGCTTCCTAGGCTTCCAAGAGACGAGTGACTTGATAGTGTGTCTGTGCATGCGTTAGTCTGGGGCACTATTGATCGAGCAGTGGCCATCCTGCCATCTCAGGCACAGAGATCCATTGGGACTAACCCGGTAGGGAATAACGTCAAGGCTGTAAATAACGGGCTCTTGTGCCGTGAGGCCGGACTTGACCGTTCATCACAAGTGAAGCCGCAGTTTTGGAAAAAGGAAGAAGCGAAGTGGGCGTGCGTGGTCAATTGTCTCCACTCTCTGGACTCCCTACCCCTGACTAATTCTTCTGGCGCTTGCCTATTCAGGCAATAGGCGGGTTACGCTAGCTGTCAGCCGCCGTAGCTGCGGTGCAGCTATCCCATACTGAGGTGGACGCCCCGATTTCGCTGCGAAAGCAGCCTTTCTTTGTCCATTGAGTCCAAGGCATGTTTACAAACATCATCCACTCTTGACTGATCATGACTTGTCTATAGTGCAGTAGCTCGTTCTCGAGTGTCGCACCAGAGAGTCCGTCTCTCTCTCTCTCTCTCTCTCTCTCTCTCTACTCAGGACTGGCCCAATGTGGCGGGATAGTATACAATCTCTTGGTACGGAATGTGGGCGTGTGTCAACCATCTAAATGTATCTGCATACATAGTATGTATGTAGTACGTTCCGATTTCTTATCGCCTAGGTTGAGAGTAACTTTGGCTCATTTCCCGACATAACTCTATTATTGCATGTCAATTTCCCAAGTATCGGCAGTTCATACGTTTGCTCTTTGTACAAACTTACGATTCACTATGTAGGTTCTAGCCATTTAGTATTTCTTGGCCATTGGCTACCTTCACATCTAGAAAAATGGAGACTCTGAGATTATCGATCTTATTAGTGAGTGGTCTAAATACGGAATGGTATCGCCCAAGATAGGAGGAGCAATTATCATATGCAGAGCATAGGGTCTTGTGGCAATACAAAGCTTCATTCATCATGATCATCTACGCCTTTACAGCCAAACCCCATCGCTTGTCATTGGAGATCGAAAACTGTGGGCATCCACTGCCCACCTAGGTATCTGACTAGACATCACAAGCCCTTTTTAGTGCGATATCTTGCCTGGTTTCTTTTGAGGTAATCCCCTTCTTTGATAGACGCGGTTCGACATTCTCCGTCCTGCCTGGCGTATGTTTGTCCTGTAAGCTTTGTTATTTACTTGTCAAACACTTGATCCATAACGATAATGTTTATTGAAAGCCAAGGTATACTTTTATTTGGTGCATCCGACCGGCCCTTGTGTGGTGTTCTTCAGTTGCTGATAGAACTGCAGTCTCCTGCTAGCACTGTACATGGGTCATTGCCTCTACCACTTCAGAGTTGCTGTGTACAGAACCCAAGACTATCATCTTGTGGATTGCGTATGCATGCTCAATCGAGGTCCGGGTACCTGACAGCTTGCAGCTATTAGCGTCCACAACCTGAGAAGAGGCGATATCCCTCGCATAGGTAGTAGGAAACACCAATGGTCATGTCCAACCAAGGCTCTACGGCATCATTGATGTGCATGCAAGAGGCGGATATCGTGCGAACCGTCTGTTTGGGGCTTGCATTAAGCCAAAGGGGGAGATTAAAGCAGGACAATAACAGGTGGAAACCCAATTGCCACCAAAAACGGGCGTTGAAAGAGGTGTGTTCCATGGAATTATTCGTGGCGCATAATTTGTATCATCCGTGCTGTGGCGCGACGACTCGCACACTTGAGTCAAGCCAACCACCTCCACAACACCCTACACCTTTTAAATCGGAGTCCTCTGTGCACTACTATGCACTTACGAAATCCCAATCACATGGTCATCAGAGGTAAAAGGAGAGGGGAGAGTATAGGTCTGTCTATAGGACTATAGGTACATAGGTAGGCGATTGTAAACTACCCGGCAATTGATCGAAACTTCAATGTGGTTGCACTGGATGCCACCAATCTAGGGTTGCCTTGCGTGGAAATGGGCTCTTCTTATCATCTAGGAACAAGTTGACAATGCATCTTTGTTCTAAACCTAATGTCAAATCAAGTTGACATCATCAAGCCGAAGTTTCCGACTGTCACCCCGCGTGTTGAACCCTTTCAAACATTGATAAACATTCAATACATTGGAGCATTCGACTGTGCCGGATTTATTCAAGATGGTATATCCTACCTGGACCGCCAAGTTACTAACTTTTCATCACCTCTGCCCTTGAATAATATTATGTACATGCATATGCACATGCCTTCATAAGATGCCGGCTGTGCTGTGTCATGCAAGGCACATGTCAGGTCTCGCCTCGGGCTGAGTGAGAGCTTGGGCTTTCATGGGCTCACTGAGGTAACATCCCGCTCCCAGAACTCGATCCTTATAGTGTGGATCCTTGCCCACTCCCACGAGGGCGGCCGAGGCCAAAAGGATCATCAAGAAACAAAAATGTTTACTGGCAATTTGCTCCCTTAAATTGAAACTGATCATCGCCGCTCGTCGCTCCCGCTCTGGGATGAAGCAGCTCGTGGTAGTCAAGTTCTTATCTTGCTATTGACATTTCTGATTCCCTTTACTCCTGGAAGTCTAAAATAACCAATCGCAATTTGAGTTGATTTTTATAATGACATCCACTCGTCACCCCTGTCACCGGTGATGGTTTTATTAGCGCACGACGCCAACCGTGATAGTCTCTGCTACGTACGCCTATCACCCACAAACCGCCCGGTTCAATGTGCATGCTCGTTTCCATTCCAGGAGATTCGTTTCTGTTATTAGTTCATCTTGTCCCTGGCTGCAGTGAAAAACTAGGGACTCCCTATCATAGATATGTTGCGTCGGAGGACCTCAGGGCCATAAATTTATAAATGTTAGTTCTAGTTGACTATATACACATGTATACTAAAGGTGCAGTAATTTGCAACTGTTCAACATGACCCCTTGCATCAGGCCGTGTTTTCGCAAATCCATTTTCTTGCTTTTGGCGCCTTTGCTCCCACACCCGGTTCTCGGGCATCATGGATCTCTCTTGACAGGGAAGCTCTCTGCCTAACCATCTGATTTGCCAGATCCCTGTTGAATCTTGGCGGTCGAGGCCCAGTTGAGGCAAAGCTGAACACAGGGGCTCCAAGGTCAATGCTTAGGCTATCGAGCCTGGGGTTGATAGTCTTGCTAACCGCTAATGTTGGCAGATTCGCTGTCTATTTTCAGTCATCGCGCGACGACGCTGAGGCCCGATATCGATATTTACGGAAGACGGGAAATGAGGCAATTTGGGCTTATAGTTCAATGCGAAAGATGCTGCTGCTGCTGTCAGAGATCTATAGATGAGGTGGGTAGTGAGCCTCCATAATAAAGACGCAACCAGGCCCATGCGGTTTGTCAACCTGTTGATGGCCACTTACTTTGATTTTCATAGATCGCTACAGGTCCCTATATTGCTTGCCCTGTTTTTTCTCTGCTTCTATCGCCTACTTTTGAACTCCATGTCTGGCTTTTACAGGCAACCCCCTCTCTGTGATCCTATGATGTGTATCAGCCTGGTCAGTGTGACAAAGACCTTCGAGAAAAAAATCCTGTGGAATGCAGCAGATGATGCAACGAGGAACAGTTTGGACTAATCATTAGGAGTCTTGTTCTCTTCGATCACATTGTCTCTGCCGTTGTTACCGACCGCTCTTATATCTGTCTGGTCCTTCTATTCCCACTTCCACCTTGGACTCCTTTTCATTCATATTTGGGATGATCGATCTCCTTTACAATGGGCATGCACCATTACTTTTGGGCTACGATATGCTTCGACTCTCGGCACAGTCCATCTTGGCAAAATAAACACAAGACAACGTACTTGTCTTCGCTGAGCCGGAACCAAACCCTAACCATCCAACCGCATGAGGCCCTCAGCAATGTCTACTTGCACGAGTGGGCAGGTTCCAGCTAGCATCAGCGAGATTCAGTAAATCGGTACAAGCGCAAATACCTTCGAGCATAGGCCTACATCAATTGCTTACTAGGTTGGCTTGGGTAGATGAATGCACGATCAGTGAAACGTTCATGTGAATGATGATATTGAGTCTACTGGTGCTATCGTAAACCTATATTGTTTGTGTTACATTTACATCCTCACCTAGATTCCTTTATCAGATACCCGCGCTACTTGCTCAACAAGGCCGTCCTAACTTACAACACAGTACTTGACTAGAAACTCCATCGCTATCGACAATTTCAATATCACCTTGTAGTTTCTCGGTGATACTACGCTCAAGTCACTTCACGACATTGCAAATCTCGAATTCTTTCGACAGATCGTTATCGTCGACGGAATCCCTTATCAAAAAGCACTTCGTTCCTAGTATATGTAGAAGGGTTGACTTCTACCTGAACCACGTCGGGGGCTAGGTTGTTGCAAGGAGAACAAAATCACCTTTGCCAGACTTGTACAGGCGTCGAGTATAGCTAGGCAAGTAGAATAAATGTAAAACAGAGTTTCGGTACTTCCAAGCCATAGCTGACACCCGTTGGAATGTTTCTTTTCAAGTGCCGAAACGCTGGAAAGTTGAAGGGGGTTGAAGGCTTGGGACATCTATAGCGCATGTGGCGTCTCTGTGCATGATTTGTAGATGTTCTGGGGAAAGTATAATGCTGAAAGCAACATATACTGAGTAATAAGCAATTTAACATGGGAGGATATAGTTTTAAAGCTTTTTAAAATACCTGATTGTCTCGATGGTTCGCAAAATGGCAATAGTGGTATTATTCACAAGACTTCTCAATTGAGGAGGTATAGGTTATTTGGGATATCTGCTTTGGCCTAGCACCGGATTCTCATAGAGGAGCCAAAAGTAGCAACCCAACTAGATGGTGGTGATAGCGCTCACTTGCTTTTCAACCAAGTCTGAGCCAAGTCAAGTCTTTTTTCTAGCTGACCAATTCTTGCTGCAATCTGTGGTGGCAGTTCAGGATATGTGGTGCAGTCGAGTTTTTGGGATTCTAGTGCGCACCTTGACCAGAGCATTGGCTACCTCCCAATTGTGGCTGCGGATTAACCAAATCACGTCACTGCTACTAGTGGCTCTGCGAGTAACTCCAACGTCGAAAAGAGGACTTTTGAAATTATAGATCATCTACTATACGTTTTGGAAAATCAAGTCAATTTGCTGTCGACGCGGAAGCTGCCTTGTAGTCCAGGTTTTTAACTACTTCATGGCGGCCGTTGTGAAGTTTTGGCTGTCATCATGACTGTGGGGTTGATCAGCATCATGAGGCCTCAAACACTAGGTACCAGGAATTTCGGATCTCCCAACTCCAAAACTTGCAGCATCTATCCAAAAAGGCCTCCAAAGCTATATGCATACAGGCGGAACTACATAGATGATTTAATCAGTCGGGCATTTCATCTGGTTGACTGTCATGATGGCCATGTTCGATATGGCGCAGCTTGTACTCTGGGTCCACTCGTACCTTAGGCAGCCATGAGACAAGGCGGTCATACTATTCTATCGCTCTGTACATGTAAACATTGCAATCTCTAAAAAAGAGGCGCAGATTTAGGAACCTGCTATGCTGTCGGCAATCATGGTGTCTCCGGTTCTTGTGTCCGTTGGGGGCCGATTCAGTCACCCCCGGTTCACCTTTGTGGCTGGGCAAGTCTCTATCCGCATTCGCGACAATCACCGCCATTCAAGTTGACTGCCCTACCGAGTTAATCGGCTTTAACCTTTGGTTTAAGGCCCTTGGTGTTTCTTTACAGTGCAATTCCGCCCCGTCTCGCCCCCGTTTCAAAAGTTTTGCCACTCCATGACCAAAGATCCAATTGAAGCGTTTACGGTGGTGTCAATGGCCCAACGGCGGCCTGTCTTCGCTTCTGCGCAGATTAAGTTTTCTTCATCTGGGCTTTGGACATGGTGGCTGGTTTAGTACTCTGGGGAGCTACGGCGGTTGTGCGTGACAATGGGGGCCGTTTTTGTTCGCAAGTGCTTGCAATTGTAACAGATGCGCTTTTTCGTGTTTTTCCATTTCTCAACCTGCCCAAAATCTTGTCTGCGAATCTGCGAGGATTGTACCGTACCCATCCATTTAAAAACACCCAAGTTCCCAATCATGATATCGGACCTTTTGGTATTCATTAGCATCAATATATCTACTACTCTCGATATCTCGCAACAGACCCTCTCTCACTGTAACTCTACTCCGAGACAACACAGCAACACCACCAACCAATCTCTGTATTCCAATACCAACAAACCAAACCGACATGTCTTCGCCCACTACCAACCAGTAAGAGAATCTTGAGCCAGCTCATCACGATTTAATATTTAACGATGATCTCGCAGGTCCCACAGCTACAGCCAAAGCTACAGCTACAGCTACAGCTACAGCAACAACTACAGCAACAACTCTAGTGGCTCGACTTACACGGGCGGCCACGGCTCCTCCTCCTCCAACGGCAATGCGCTCAACCGATATGTCAATACCGCAGACCGAACCGAAGAGTTCTACGCCACAGGACGGAGGACCGGCCATGGCGCTATGCAAGCCATGGATAAAATTGTTGCTTTCGAAAGATCCTTCAACAGAGGAACTTGAGTACCTGTACGATACCGATTTCTTAGATGGGGTCAAAGGTCGAATCGTGGCTGTGAACTTTTAGCGTGGCGTTGCGGATAGAATTGGAGCCCTCTTGGAGATATCGTTTCTTTTGAGGCATTGTACAACAGAAACATTTAGACATCTATTGATTAGCTCGGAATTATCATTGACATCTTGTTTCCCCATGAACCATGAATTTATTCATTTTTTCTTGTTTCTAATACATTAACGATGAACTGCAGCCTTTATTTGCTTTTGCTTGAACCCAGATCATTAGATAAGTACCTACCTAGGTACTTCTGTGGATTTCAGCATCAAGTGTGGCTGAGAGCTGAAATACAACAACCATGAGCTTCAACTTTAGCTGATGGCAGCCTAATCTCTTCCCCTCACATCCTCCGATCTGAGTAGTCCATCCATCTTCAGTCAGTAAATCCCAAGCGCGAGGTCTTTCGACAATGCGGCGCAGGTTTGTTATTCAGGCGGCAAGAACCTGAGCTCATCTACATCGTCCAAAGCCTTCGTTGCTTGGTGTTGCTCTTCTCTTATACCCAACCCTCACGGCCTACCTAAATCTCCAATATGCCTCTATACGACTCACCACCGCCGAGTGAAAGCAGTGACACCGTCCTTATCGGTAGAGACGATGTCAGTAATTACAACCCTGACAACATCTTGCCTCAGTCCTCAGACACTATCGCTGGCATTCGAGCGTGGCTGCGACCTACTGAATATGATATAGACAGCGGCGAATACCGTAAACACTTGGCTTTGTTTCTCGATGGTACCGGAGAATGGCTACCTCGTTCCGAAGCCTGTTGCAACTAGCATGCCAGACGGTCTGGAATTCCTGAGGAACTCAAGTGATCATCCTATAGTGGGTGACACACGCCAACCGTCCTCTTCGGCTTTTAGAGCTTGCTGAGGTGCTCAAAACAATCCTTGAGAGCAGATGCTCGTATATTTCGAAAGAAAACAAGGATCTGGTACGGGCAGCGTGTGGTCCTCTACTAAAGATCCTACCAGATGAGTCTGTCAGTGTTGTTCATCACTCATTGACAAAGTTTCTGGTTGGGCGCTCCCAAACAACCCACCCTCTTGCTTATCCCATCCTGGCTTCATCACCCACTCGCTACGGCTTTGCACTTGCTTGTCTTACATACCTCTGTTCTGGATGGCTGAAAGACCAAGACATTAGTATAGGAGATGCCAATGAAATCCGCAGCCGTATCAACTTTGGATTTCCCCTTGCAGCATATGCCATCGGCAACTGGCACTTACACGCTGCAAAGTCAGAGTGGAACGGGCTGCCCGATGAGCGAATTTCTCAGAAGCTAGAAAAGTTCATGTCCGATGACAAGACGCGCAACAACTGGCTGAGGTTGTACTTGAGAAATTGGCGGCATGTCAAAGACGAGGAGCAAGTGACTTCACTTTCGGGTCTACACGAAGCAGCTATATGTGATCTCAGATCATATATCCTAATATTGATTGACCGTTTAGGGAAAGATAAAGTAGATGCATCAGATATTCGGAAAAGAACTCCCTTGTGGTGGGCTGCTATGGACGGCCACAAGAATGCCGCCCGGTCGCTTCTGAACGCTGGAGCATCGCCTAGCACTCCCGATTACGATCTCTATCAACCACTGCATGTTGCGGCGATGTATAGTAGGGATGAAGTTGTGCAGCTGCTCCTAGAAAAAGGCATTGATCCCATGATTTCAAGGACTGAGGCAAGCCCTGGTCCGGGTGGCAAGCCAGTCCCCCGAAAGTATACAACAGTAGGATATGCAGCTTCCAGAGGCCACGCCACGACTGTAGAGGTCATGCTTCCGTTTTGCGATACGTTTGCGAAAACGCTTGCCCTGCCCATAGCTGTGAAGCGTCACCAACCACACCTTGTCAACCGCCTTCTTGAGGAACCTGGATTAGACTCCAACGAAAAATTCCATGACAAAACACCTCTGGCTGATGGTGCAAGTGCAGGCGATATCGAGTCGATAGAGGTATTGATTGAGGCCGAGGCAGATGTGTCTGTCAAGTGCATAGCACGGAATGCTCCTAATTGACATATATCTCTCAGGCCACAAAAGACCATTTGGAAACACCTCAATCCTCTACTCTTAGACCATCAATATGGTATAATCTCCAAGATCTTCAAGGCTGGAGCTGACTATACCGGTGTCTATACTCATGGGGTATCCGATTTGCAGAGATTCGTTGAACTTGTCGATGACTGCTGTTCGCCAGAGGAGGTGGTAAAGTTCCGTGACGATCAATAGCGCAAAGAGCAGTCAGGGCCGTCCTTGATGCAAATACTTGAGCCGCTGCTCATCGCAGCCTGTCGACGCTCTTCTCCCAACATGGAGTTTCTACGAGTTTTGGTCAAGAAAAAAGGAATTGATATCAACACCCCAAACTCTGACGGTATTACAGCGCTTAATGTTCTTGCCATCGGTGATCACTGGTGGCAAGTCGCTCAAGGAATACCGCACCTAATTTCCAAGGGGGCGGACTTGGAAGCTCGGGATGACCAAGGACGCACGCCACTACTTTATACTTTTGCACATTGGGAGGCTTTCAAAGTGGATGCCAACAAGTTTCTGATTGAACATGGTGCTGATGTCAATGTGGTTGACTCTTCTGGGATCGGATGTCTGGACAAGGCAGCCCAAGACGAGGAGCTCGTTCGACTATCGGTCAGTCATGGCGCAGAAGTTCACCCAACGACCATTTCTTCCGCAATTGAGTCCAAGAAGCTGGACGTTCTGAAGATTCTCTTGTTAGTCTGGACTTGGTGGCGGCGTATGATGATGACTTTGATATTTTGAAGCTTTTCGATCGGGTCAGTAAGGACTGAGGGTTTCAGATCCTACTATGTTATTTTTGTGAGTCAATTTGACAAGAGTTATGAGGACTGAGAGTATTTCCGAGTAACTATCAAACATATATATATATATGGCGACGCAGATGAGATGATGCCTCTGGGAGGTACTCTCGCCCTCTGCGAATAGCCTCATCTACGCCGCCACATATCTTCTAGCCAATCATGATCGCTCAACAACCAAAAGAGGAAATTTCCTGAATTAGCCGACTAAAAGAGGAAATTCAATTAAACCCACGGATCCAGAGAAGTCACGACAACTCTGGATCCACGCAAGTCGGACTACATCCCTTTAGTAAGACAACTTGGATTGAGTATCAAGCACCATGCACTGATGGCATTTTCAGTGAGGATATAGAGTACATACATAGTACATCGGCTGTAAAATGCATGGGTGGTTTATGACGGCTCGTGCCAACCTGTGCTTGGCTAATGGAGCTGACCAGGGTCCGACTTTGTCGGCTTTAGGCTGTTGGAATCGGCGATGATCTGAGATTTGTTTACAGGAGGGCTGACATCTCGCAGGAGTCGCAGGTCACATTCATCTTGAGCGTGGCCGCCGGTAAGCATGGGGGAGAATAGAGGTTGGATGAAGGATTACAGTGTCAACTCTCCGTACATTGTTCCAGATGTATCAAACATCGCTTCAAGATCACCTCCAACTGCCGAAGAATGAAACCAACTAACGTCTTAACATGACGTCGAAATCAAGACCAGAAAAGCCGTCTGTCGTGACCTCCGAACCCGAGTCAAGGAGGCCACAGTTTTGCTTATCGCACAATATCGATTGGCTCAGCCGGAAATAAGACTAGCACGCAAGAAAGACGAAGGAAAAACTTTGCTTGCCTTCTTGTCCAGCCAATGCGGTGCACACGTTGGCGAGCAACGGTTAGTGAGCGGTGGGTCCGGCCGAGGAATTCTCGGACAGCCCAGTGCAAGATCTGGCATTTTACAGGAGTGGGATTCGAGATTCAGCAGAGAACAGTGTGGGAATGAAGGGAAGTGACTGATTGTGGGCTTTGTGAGGGTCTTGTCTTGGGATTGGAAATATCAGCAAGTTCTATATCAGACATATTCCAACAGTCGGGCTGGATAGAGTCGACTAGCCAGTCAGAATCTTTGCAAAGCAATAAAAGAGCCCATCTTTTAACCCGGAAATACGTCACACGCCTGCTACCAACAAGGTATGTGCTCACTACCCCGGGTCCTCCATCAAGATCTATTAGTCGCCCGCCGTGGATATCAACGACACAGAGCAGTCGTAGCGGTTAAGAACAAGGCTTCAGTGGATATCAGACACTGTAAAAGGCCTGTAAACCCTTCCCCCTTGGCCCGGTCCGTGCGGTCGCCGGCGCCGATTATCCGAGTCTTCCCGAGCGCCAAAAAAAAAATAGAAACCAAGGAGGCATTATTTTCCCCAGCCGCCCACGCCGGGAACCAAGAAAAGACCTCAAGTTCAACGCCAAAAGTTTTCTTCCCTTTTTTTTTTTATTACTCCTCCACCCCCCCAAACCTCGTCTCTGCAGATCCATCTCCCCTCAGTCCATTTCTTATCAGCAATCTTTCTTCACAATGGCTGCTTCTACCGGTTCAACCAAGGTCGACGCTGTCGTCCAGACCCTCAAGGCCGAGGAGCCTCAGAAGAAGTCCGGCCTCGCCCTTTACTCCCGATTCGCCCTTGCCGGTGCTGTCTGCTGTTCCGTCACCCACGGTGGTCTCACCCCCGTCGATGTGTACGTTCCAATCGCCTCTACGCTCCGTGTTTTGTCGTCAATTGCTCTCGAGGTAGCGGTGCGGTGCGGTGCGCGGATATCCCGGGACTCGATTGGCCCGGGATGGACACTTTTCCGCCCTCCAGAACCTCAACAGCAGTAGCCGAGACACGAGGTTGCTTGGATCGAGCAAAACATGGCTAACAATGCAATCTACAGCGTCAAGACCCGTATCCAGCTCGACCCTGCCACCTACAACCGCGGTCTCATCGGTGGTTTCCGCCAGGTCGTCCAGAATGAGGGTGCCGGTGCTCTCCTCACCGGTGCCGGCCCTACCTTTGCCGGTTACTTCCTGCAGGGTGCCCTGAAGTTTGGTGGTTACGAGTTCTTCAAGCAGCAGTGGATTGACGCTCTCGGCTACGAGACCGCCTCCAAGAACCGAACTGCTGTCTACCTGGCCTCTTCCGCCACTGCTGAGTTCTTCGCCGATATCGCCCTCTGCCCTCTTGAGGCTACCCGTATCCGTCTCGTCTCTGAGCCCACCTACGCCAGCGGTCTCGTCTCTGGCTTCGGCAAGATTGTCAAGAACGAGGGTGTCGGTGCCCTCTACGCTGGTTTCGGTCCCATTCTCTTCAAGCAGTGAGTTTCCCCCCCCCCTTGGTATATCGCTCAGTTAGGTTTCTGCGGTGTGCTGACGTTCCGTGCTAGGATCCCTTACACCATGGCCAAGTTCGTCGTCTTCGAGAAGGTCTCCGAGGCCGTCTTCCGCGCCTACCCCAAGAAGGATATGTCCGACGGTATGCAGACTGTTGCCAACCTTGGCTCTGGTCTGATTGCCGGGTTCGCCGCCGCCATCGTCTCCCAGCCCGCCGACACCATGCTCTCCAAGATCAACAAGACCCAGGGTCTCCCCGGTGAGGGCACTGTCTCCCGCCTCGTCAAGATCGGTAAGGAGCTCGGTCTCCGTGGTTCTTACTCCGGCATCGGTGCCCGTCTCTTCATGGTCGGTACCCTCACCGCTGGCCAATTTGCCATCTATGGAGACTTGAAGAAGGTAAGTTTCTATTAATCCACTCTGAATAACGGACATGGAGTTTACTGACTTTTCCCCAGGCTATGGGTGCTACTGGAGGTGTCGAAATCGCTGCTTAAACGTCCTAGAAGAGGTCTAGAACGGTTCGGAGAGCGGGAGAGGTGATATGAGATGTCTGGGAACCGTGGTCTGGGTAGTGCCCAAGAGCTGGGCCTACTTGGAACATCAGCTGCTCTACTGTTCAGGAGCAGCTACACAACGCTACGGAGCATATCCAGAATGCTCTCGCTGTCGGGATAAACAAAAGGTGATGTTTTGGTGGAAAGGGGGATGCTCGTTTTAGACTCATGTTTGCCTGTGATACCTTACGCATAATGGGCAGCAGACGGGTGGTACCCTGCCGAAGGGTTGTATAATAGTCTTTTTTACGCTTACAATCATAGACTGGGAGTTTGTGGACTCTTACATACTCGTTGTGCCTTGAGAATGGGTATCTATGCTGCGCTTAGGCTGCTCTCTGGTCTATGCCCTTCTTTACACGCGCTGCATCTTGTAGTACACGGCACGTCAACTTGTGTATAAGAGGTTGCGTGTCATAATAAAGTATTCATCATAAATTCTGCCCGGTACTCCGTATCATCCTTCCCATGGACGTTTTATCCGTTGCTTGAAAATCATATATACAAATCTATCCCAACATGATACTCTAGCTCCAGTTGGGGGCATAGGTGATGAAACCCATCAGAACGCCAGAAAAGATTCCAGCAACAGGCACAGTAATGATCCATCCAGAGTAGATCCAGCCGACCATGCGCCAGTTGATGGATCGCCAGTCGCCGTTGCAAAGACCGACACCAACAATAGCACCAGTGATGCACTGCGTGGTGGACACGGGGAGCTTGAGACGGGTAGCCAGGATGATGGTGATGACGGAACCAAGCTCCATAGAGAATCCACGGGCCGGAGACATGAGAGTAACACGGTTGCCCAAGTTCCGCATAATGTTGTAACCATAAGTCCAGAGACCGATGACAATGCCAGCACCGCCGAATGCGAGAATCCAGAGGGGAACTTCAGACTTGCCGCCAGAGATGGCACCAGTCTGCCAGATCTGGTAGATGGTAGCATAAGGGCCGATGGCATTGGCCACGTCGTTGGCACCGTGGACGAAAGAAGAAGCGGCCGCAGTCATGACTTGGAGAAAGGTGTACAGGAACTCGGTGCGGTTGTCGTAGTGAATGGCACGGGCGTGGATCTCCTCGACGTCGCCAGCGACGACAGACTTCTCGCTCTGAGAGCTGACGATGTCCTTGTCGACACCGTGCAGAACGGCGAACTTGATGGCCCACCAGATAAAAGCCTTGGAGAACCAAGGGCCATCAGGCTTGGGACCAACCATGGACTTGTGCTGAGGCGCAGACTCGGCAGCAGGCCGCTCAGAGGCGTTGTCAGACGCAACCTTTTTCTCATGGCCTGCCTCGACATCCTCGCTGACAACGGCAGTGTTGCGAGCACGACGCTCGTCGAGCTCCTCGCGGGTAAGATGGCCCTCGTAGAAGTTGCGGACAACGCCCTGGAAGTTGTCGGGGGCCGGGGGGACAGGGCCGCGGCGGAGAAGGAGGGGGCCGAGAGCGATATGGTAGGTCTTGAGCTGCCAGTCCTCCTTGATGACCACGCGGTACAGCCAGGGGACAAGAAAGACGGCCATGAGAAGGCCCCAGGCGGCACCAGCGGCGACGATCACACCAGGGATCTGAGCCTCGGTGAGGTTGACCTCGTAAGAACCACCCTTCCAGATGAGAAGCATGACAATGAGAGAGGCCGTAAGCCAGAAGTAGAAGGGAACGAGGATGAGACCCCTCATGGCAGGGTTCTTGCGGAGAAGCACAAAGTACTTGGTGAAGAGGAAGATGAGGGAACCAAAGATGCCCGATAGAACAGGGGCGATGATCCAAGCGAGGAAGACCTGGAAGATGCATGTCAGCAAGAATGTCGTGGGAGGACAAGGTTCCAGAGCCGCTAACCTGAACAACACCCTGCTGGATCTGAACAACGCCGTTCTCATCGTAGCCGACCCAGGTAACTCCCTTGCCACCGAGAGCGCCAATACCCATGCCGAGAACACCGCCGAGGATAGAGTGAGTGGTGGACACAGGGAAACCGAAGCGGGTGGCAAAGGTGAGGTAGGTGGCAGAGGCAATGACTGCGCAGACCATACCCAGCATGAGAAGAGCAGGGCTATCATTGAAGGCATCGACGTCGACAACCTTGGTTCGAATAGTGTCGGCAACACGGCCGCCAACACCAAGGGCACCGGCAAACTCCATGACACTCGCTCCCAGCATGGCCTGCATGTAGCTGATGGAGCGTGAGGAGACGGAGGAGGCCCAGGAGTTGGCAACATCGTTGGCACCGATGTTCCAGGCATCGAGGAAGGCAAAGATGGTGCCTACCGCGAACAGGTAGTCGTACTGAGCAAGGACTGCCATTGCTGCGGTGCTCTCTTGGGGAGGGAGTCTTGAGAGAAGAGGATGGGTGAGGGAGAAGGGCGGTTGACCTGAAGGAGCAGATCAAGAGAAGTGATGAAGAGGTGCCATAGTATATATATATATTATATGAATTAGTCTCTCAGCAGAGAGAAAAGAAAGGCCCAATAAGAGAAGCATGTGTTGAAACGTGGAGGGTAAAAGACACACCAACCTTGTCTGAAAAAGCTTTACCCGCACACCCCTCCAGCGTCAAGGCATTGCCAACAAGACTACAGAACAGAGTACGTGAAGAAAAGTCTAGCCCAGGGTCATGATTCAACTTGGCACAGATTCTCGAGTGCCAAGGGTGGGATCAACAGGTGCATCCGACTGCCCCCAAAAGCGCCTCGTTCGTGAACCGAGAACCCACTCGGTCTGTCTGTCTGCTCTACTAGGCCGTGTGAGCTAGATTGATACATGAGCTTTCAAGGTTTACTAGGGGGGATGTTTCTTGTTCTCTCCAGCGCTGTTCTCCAAGATGGACAGTGCTATATTAAAGTCGACACCCAAGACAGGCCTGGAGACTGGGGCCGTGGACCTTGCTGAGAAGGTGGTAACACGTAGACAAGCTTGCTAAGTAGCCTTGTTTCCGGGCTGTAACTGTCGATCAGCTTCGTAGCGATGGGCACGCATTACGTTGGATGTAGCAAGATAGGTCGATCAGCTTTGGGAAATAGCGCACGCGACAGAAGCGGCATACGAGGAGAATTGCGAGCACACGACACACGTCCCAACCCGTCACCGAATCTTTGGTCTGCGATGCAGATGGCGGTGCTGAGTGCTGTATGCCAAGATGCAAGCGAGCCGTGGCTGCATCTATCCTTGGAGGGCTTGTCTTGTCTGGTCGGTAGGATACCGAGAGACGTTCCAGTACATTGTCGGCCTGTCACATGGCTGGCTGTGTCGTGTTGTTGATGGTTTGCTTTAGAGTTTCGTGTCAACTACCGGACTACATGCAAGTTTCTTATGCAACTCATTTGTTGCAAGATGATCAACACAGGCAAGTCTCTAATCACGTCTCAGGTACAGAGAACGAAACGTCTCTGAGCAAAACCCGGCCAATGAGATGAGCACCACGCGTTGCGTTCTCGGTCGACTAAACGAGAAAAACTGCAGCAGAATGGACCCTACCAATTCTATCGTGGATAAAGCCAAGACACTTGTCTTGTATGGGCCTAGATCAGCGGGTGTTGCCCGTACCGAGTCTCTGTCTGGCAGACCAATTAGATACAGGCATCTCTACACGTGTAGGAGCTTCATGCGAGATTGGCTGACTGATGAATGGAACCTCAGAATACGCCGTCAACGACAGCTCCAGTTCTGCCCCGGTCTATGCTCTCTGGGAACGTCAAGAGTCAGTCCTGGAGCCTTGTCAGTCAACAAATACAGCCTATCTCGCGTGATGATGTGATTGAGAATCGAGATATTGCTGCAACATCTCCATGTCCACGGAGACGACCGGATGTCTCATTGGTAGAGCTGATCCTCTCTCCACTCGATCGAGAACGCACCGGAAATAACCTTTTTGAACAACTAGCTTGCCACTTGGACGAAAATCAGAACCGTGCAGGAAAAGACAAGACATTGTCTTACTTGACCCAGACGCATACCTAGGCGAGAGGCAAGTCACCTCATCGCCTTGAACTGTTGGCATGAACTAGCAGATGAATTCAGAAAGTATCCATGGCTGAAATATGGCTCAATGTCTGTTGCCATTCCAATATAGACTAGAGCAGTCATGATAGTACTGTAGTAATGCTCTATACAAGTTCACACTGTTTAGAAATCTGTGTTTATCGCCAGAATGGTAGACACAGGTAGACTATAGGGTACATCTGGGTGATAAACAGCTCGATACAAGTACGACATCTCATTGGTTCGGATATTAAGAAATAACGGTCTTGCCCGCCCCACATCGACCCCCACGCGTGGCGCTAAATGCTAAATGGAGCAAGATAAATTTTCCCACCACAGAAACTCATACAACAACACGATTTGCAAGTCGACGTCTCAATAAACTACAAGCGTAATTGGTTTAGTGGTAAAATTCTCCGTTGCCATTCGAGCAGCGTCGGGGAGCCCTGGGTTCGGTTCCCAGATTACGCATTGAACGGTACCATGCCGTATGTCACGCTTTTGCTCTTCACATATAAATATATATACGACATATTTTTGATTCCAGCATGTTCTGTGCAGCTATCAAACACAAGATGTACACTTAGGCGACTGTTGCAGACGTCTCTTCTTCACCAGCCTTGCCCTCCGCCATCTTCTCCTCATCCAGAGTTCGCCCCTGAAGACCAATCTCTGCCTCGTAGAAGACGTCGACGACCTTCTTGTAGGACGGAACAAAGTTGACACAGATGGGATATGACCAAGCCGCCACGAAGAACATCATGGGGACAACCATGGAAATACCAATGTTGTGCATATCCGCAACTGCTCCAGTCAGCGGAGGGACACACGCACCTCCCACAACACCAGCGACGATGAAACCACTTCCTCGCTTGGTGTGTCGTCCAAGGCCCCTCATGCCCAGAGCAACAATGGTGGGGAAGCAGATGGATTCGAAGAAGAGGACGACGTAGAGAAAAGAGATGCCAGCGACCTGCCCGTGAACGATGGGCGGTCCGATGAAGACGATACACATGGTCAGGAACACCAGGAACACCTTTCGTGGTTTGAAGAACTTCATGAGAAGGGTGCCAAAGAAACGACCGACGGTGAAGGCAGCCTGCGCGCCAGCAAAGAGCTTGGCACCGGTCGCGCTCGACGTGCCGCTGCGTGTCTCGACGGCGTAGTTGATGAAGAAGCTCGCGATGGCGACCTGTGCGCCGGTGTAGCAGAACTGGGCGAACGAAGCGTGGAAGAGCTTGTATTGCTTGTAGAACGGCTTTGAGTCGGCGTCAGAGTGTGTCTCCTGGGCCTGGAATGCCATGTCTGAGAGACTTGTCAGCTGGGCGGGCGGTGCTTACTGACGGAGTGGATATACGCACCAGCATCAGTGATCTCGGGGATCTTGGAAACGTAAAAGAGACAGGCCAGGATCAGGACGAAGACGGCAATGGACAGGTACACCCATTGCACATTGGCCAACGCGGCAGTGTCGTCGAGGTTGTTGAAGAAGACATATGAGCCAAGCACGGGTGCGATAACCGTGCCGACACCATTGAAGGCTTGCGAGATGTTGATTCGAATCTCGGAGTATCGAGGGGGACCGCAGACTACACTTGTCAGAGACGTGTGTGCGAGAGAGAGAAGGTGAATGACCCAGCGACCTACCAGTGATGAATGGGTTCGCAGCCGTCTCGAGAGAGCCAAGTCCGTTTCCGATGATGAAAATAGACATGCAAAAGCCGGCAAACGACTCGGCCTTGATGCAAGGAATAGCAATCAACGCGCCGATGGCATACAGGCAGAGTCCCCAGATGAAGACGGCCTTGTACGAGTAGTGACGAAGAATCCACGCAGCATGTCCCATGGACGCAAGAGGGTAGGCACTGAAACTCGGTCAGCTGTGATACATGGACTCTCACTCTCTGTTTCCGGTGAGAATACACACCCAAAGTACGCAGCTTGAAGTCCTGCAGATCGTGCACGATCAATCTCCAAAACCTCCTGGAAGTGCTTGTTCAGCGTATCAAGAAGGCCATAACTGAAACCCCAGAGGAAGAAGAGCACAGTGACGAGTGCGATTGGCCAGATGGATTCCCGCAGAGAGAGCTCGGCCGCTCTGGTGACGCGGCTATCCGAGACCTTTAGAGAGCGGTCTTTGAAGAACTGTTTGACGCCCATGATGTTTCTGTGGCATACACGTGTTTTCTTTCTCTTTCTCTTCGTTTCACGCCAAGAGGAGGAAATGCAAAGACAAAGGGGAGAGGGAGAGAGAGAGAGAGAGAGAGAGAATGAAGTTGTATTTTGAACCTCGTCTTTTCCCCTCAAAGGGTTCGGATGATGCAGGCCCCGAGCAAGGGGGTCATTTGATGAGCGCAACCCGTCATTGGAAGATCGAGAGCCCATGCCATGCAGCCATGGGTTGAGCAAAGGCAAAAAAGCAAGATTGTAGCATCAGCGCGAGGGCACTGTAACCCCATGGGGGAATGGAAACGTCGAGTCAGTCTCCACCAAAGGGACCGTTTGGAGAAACCTGGGGGAGATTGCGGGGGGCCAAGGAGGAGGAGGGCATTTACATGATCTTGGTAGTCAGCAGCAGCAGCATAGGCTCTATTCTGGAATGTAGAATAACCCTCTCCTCTACGCTCTCGCAATTGCAATTGTTTATTGTCATCCATGTCCACATATGAATTGATTTGAATGTCCCTGTCCTGTGTACTATGTATGTATGGATGTACACACGTACGTGGCTGATCGGATCGGCTTCATACCTCGGCAAGTATAATTAACTTGTTCCCATCGTTTCTAGAATGCGGGGAATTAATTAATTAATTATAACAAGATCGTATTATAACGCTACCACAAACTTATAACACACAGACACACAGACACACGCCCTGCTTCTTTAGGCTAATTCCATGCCCATCATCAAAGGCCGTCCATCCATCATTCGGCCCTTTATCAAGTCCCCTGCGAGTCACAAGTTATTCCTTGTTCCATGAATAAAGAAACGAAACTTTGTCCGAGCGGTTTTGAAACAAGCCTCGCACAGGCATAGCTGTTATGTACTCCAAGATTAGACCAGCAGACTAGATGCTCTGCAAAACACCCTTGAATTCCTCTTTTAGACTTGGATCTGGTAGATCATTATATCCCGAATAAGTAGTATTTTTCTAGTCCTGTATGATAAAGCGTCCGTCCGTCCGTCAGTGGTAGGTAGATAGCTCCATTTCTCTCCTGAATCAAGCCTTATTCACCTCGTCGCTGACAACCAGCGGCGAACAGAGTTACAACTGCCGCAAGAGGGTGAATAAGGGATACAATTATTACAGCACCCAGTTGTATTGTATTCACTCTCGTTTCATCAAGACCAACCAACTAACCCACCTGTTCACTCGACAAGTTCTCAACGCTGCTAGGCCCTTTGTCCATGGAGAACAAAACACCACTCGCAGACTGTTCACTTGTCCTGCCAGTATTCATTCATTCATAGTCCAATCTATATATAATCCTAGGACCTAGAGACACCATGTCCAACTTGACGCATTCAACACCCCCCCCCAAAAACTCGCTGTCTTGATCGCACCAGTAAAACGACCCATCCATCCATCATCATCATGCCCGACGTCAACGAAAAAGGCTCATCCGACTCCAAAGTCAACAGAGCCGCTCAGATCCTCGTCGCCATGGCCTCGGGCGTTGCTGACAAGGAGTCCTCATGTGACACACCTGGCTGCAAGGACAAGACTGTTAGTAACTCCATCTGTTGCGCAAAGTGTCTCGCTGCCATGAACAAAAAATAGTGCCATGGCCATCCAATGTCTAGGACATGTGAGCATAGTAGTAGAGAGAAGTAGTAGGCCAGAACGTCCAGGCCGGGCAGAGGGAACTGACCATTTCATCGAGATCGAGTAAATATACCAACGAAAAAATAAAACAAAAAAGTCTTTTTGCACGCCGTGTCCCTAGCACAAGTGACTCTGTCTGTCTCTATAAGCCCTCGGCTTCCACCTATGTTCCATTACGCCTCCTACCACCTCTCGAACTCCTATCCACGTGCCCCTTGAGCACCTTTCTCGTCTCGACCAAACTCCTCTTGTGCTTGCTCTTGGCCTTGCCCATAGTCATAAAGATGTTCTTGTTGCGCTGCTTCTCCTTGTTGCTCGTGCTCTTGCCCTGGGCCTGCATCTTGGACTTGCGGATCGCCTGCGTACTCTTGTGCTCCTCGCGATCAGGCTTGCCCTCCTTTGCGAGTGCCACTCGCTCCTCCTTGGTCAGCTTGCGCAGACGGGCTGGCGCCTCGATTTGCTCTGCTGTCAGACCGTCGTCGCGGTGGCGGTCCTCGAGGTCTTGTTGACGCTTGCGGCGGTTGCCCATGGCCTTGTCGACTGACGCCGACAGTCGGAGTTCTTGAAGCTTGGCCAGATCGGCCGGTGTGAGGATAGTTGTGGTGGCGAGCTTGGAGATGCGATCAATCTCGGCCTCCTCCTCTTCCTTGTCCTTCTTGGCCTTCTCGTCCTCAACTACCTCCTCGTCTGTCTTTTGCTTTTTCGACGCAGGCTCGTCTTCATCGTCCTCCTCGTCGGAAGAATGATAAACATTGATCCAGTCGCCAGAATCGCTGCTATCATCAGAGGCGACCTCCCACTCATCAGACTTGTTTCCCTCATCATCTTCTTCTTCTTCATCGCTCCCAGCGTCCTCAGGAAGACCCTTGGCGACCCGTTTCCGCTTCTTTTCCTCCTCCTTCCACTTCTCCAGAAGCTCCAAGCCCTCGATACCGCCAGCATCCTCTTCACCAAACTTGCGCTGGGCCTGGATACCGGCTTTCAGATTGATGGTGGCATTCTTACCACGGTCCCGCTTCATTAAGAGCTCCGCACCGACCTCTCGGTACAGCGACAAGAGACCCTTGGCAGCCATCATGACACCTTTGTCCTTACTCTTGCGGTACTGAACCAAGTCTTGTAGCAGCGTGTCGGTCATAGCTAGGGGTTGTCGAGCGCAGATCTCGCGAATCGAGTTCAGACCAGCAGCCGCAACTTCGGCAGCTGATGCTTCGGAGACGAATTCGTTCGCAATCTTTTGAATCAATGGCTCTAGCACATCAGGAGGTACCAGGTTGTGCACTGCCTGCGCCAAGGAAGCCAGGAAAGACGTGACAGACTGTTGCCGAGGAGTCAGGAACTTGATAAACCAGGAGTAAAGCGCCACGATTGTCAGCTTGTGCAGGCCGACGAGCCGAGTGACCAGTTGCACCACTAGGATCTTGGTATCGAGTGATAGCTTGGCCTTGGAGTTTTGTAGATGCTTCGAGAAGAGCTCTTCGGCAAAGTTCTGAGGGTCGTGGAGGAGGTGCAGAGCAGAAAAGTTGAGCGGATGAGGCTTGGTCTTCTTTCTCTCAGCACGCTTCACCTTGTCGACGGCCTTGTCGTATTGCTTCTTTGACTTCTTGGTCTTCTTGTTGATGCCCATCTGATGCTTGACCTGGCTCAGATCGACATCTTCATCGCTGCTTTCGTCCTCGAGCTCCTCTCGTTCCTTGTCTCCTCCGAGGAAGAAGCGAACAGCGCCAACCACGACCTTCTCATTGTCGGAGAGACAAGCCTCCTTCATGACGTCTACAGGTTTCGCATCGGTCCAGAACTGTCGCTTCCACATCTCGCGGGTGATCTTGATGGCCCAGATAGCTCGCGGTGAAGATCGGTCGGCGGTCACAAGGTTGTAGAGGACGGTCTGAACGGTACGGTTAAGAGGATGGTTGATGGACTTTGTGTTTGAGTTGCGGAGGTCGCTCAGGATCTTTTGGAATAGAGTTTCACGAAGAGTTTTGCTTGGCGATGATACGAGAATGGGGAACAGTGTGGTGAGAACGCTGGTCGAGTCAATGACTTCTTTTCGGCGGAGAAGAATCAGACTTCCAACCATCTTCTCGCGCAGCTCAGGATGCAAAACAACATGATGCTGCGTCAAAATAGCCTTGAGGTCGTCAGGGAAGGTCTCGGTCTCCTCCTTGTAGCAATCGGCGACGTGAGCGATTAGATCGATGATGTTGTGGAAGGACTCGACCGAATCGGCGGTCGCAGTGGCGGGGGAGACAAGGAAGATCTCGCGCTGTGCCTCATACTGCTCCCATTGCTTCAAAAACTCCTCCTTGTACGATCTGGCATCTCGGGTTAGCGATTGACGGTCGTGTTGCGAGACGAGGCGGCCTACTTGGGGTCGCGGCGGATTTTCTGCTGGAGACTCGCGCTGTAGAATTATTATTAGTTTCTGATTGTGCAGACAAGGAATGCGCGGCAGGCCTACAAGTCGGCGTCCAGTTTCTCGAGCGCAGCAACCTTGCGTTTGACCATTGCGACGTCAAATCCAGCGCAGTCGACTTGTTGTTGTTGTTGTTGTTGTCGTGCTGTTGAGGTGGGGGATGTGGTAAAGGTCCCTTCGACTTTTGAAGAAAATTTGGGAGAATTTCCTGGCTGATAAGATAAGCTTATCACCACGCGGAATTGGACCGCTCTGCTGAGCTTAGGTCTAGAACTCGGGAGTCCTAATTATTTATTGATTATTATTTCAAGAAAGAGATGTAGAGTAACAGTCGGTGACTAGTTGACAAGACATATGTGCTGGCCGAGAAACGTTTGCTTGGACTATATTCTCATAAACCCCGACGACAAGATGACTTACGACATGCACCACCAGTATCCGAATCAAAAGACCAAGAGTATTAAGAGACGTGTTACTTTTATTTAAGGAATGGCTATCTGAAATGATTAAAACACTGTAACTATATAGTCCCTCTTCAACCCTAAGTGAAATGATGCCCGAGAAACTCCTTCACTATACCCGGGTCGAGCACTTGTCAGGTGGGTGAGCCTGATGTTGACCGTGCTGGCCATCAGCTAAGGTATAACTAAGCCTGCGCTTAGTCGTGGTTCTTGGAATGCTTGGACTGGTGTCCCTTGACGTCCTCGACAAGCTTGGCGGTAGCATCCTCAACAGCCTTCTCAATGGCATGCTCGAGCTTGCCATCGCTGTATTCGTCGCTGCGCTTGCTGTGCTTGCCAAGTTTGCCAAGCTTGACGTTCGTCTCGGATTCGTCCGCCTGTTCATCGTTGTTGTTGTTGTTGAGGCGAAGCTTGTGAGCTCCAAGAGCTCCACGAGATCCGTTAGATCCCTCGGACTCGTCGACTTCAGCGTCCTCGTCGAAATACAAGCCAGTCTCGGGCGTGGTCTCCTCGGTAGCTTCTTCCTCAAGACCAAAGATGGTGATGAGAGCCTTGCGGATGAACTTGTCGATCACCTTGGCAAGCAGCTTCTCAACCTTCTTGGTGACCTTCTCAACCTCCTCAGAGCTAGGGTTATCACCGAGGATCTCGTCAGCCTCAGCAAAGATCTCTTCGGCAACTTCCTCAATGGCAATCACGGTCTTCAAGATGACCTTGCTAACCAGCTTCTCGCTGGGTTGCTCAACACCATCGATTTTGGCGATCAGATAAACAAGCTCCTTGAGCTTCTTGGCAACGGTGTAGGCGATCACCTTCTCAACCTTCTGGATGCCCTTCTCGACAACGGCATCGTGGGCTGCTTCAGCCTTGGCAAGGACCTTGTGAAGGGACTCGTCGATGACTTCGTTAATACCATCTTCGGCCCTCTCAATGTACCTTTCGACCTTGGCAGTGTTGGCCTCAACAGCACTCTCGGACTCGCCACGCTTGTAGTTGTGCTGGCTGTGATGGCCATGGGGACTGTAGCCGTGGTGGTGAATCGCGAAGACCTTCTCATGGAGCTTGATGTGCTTCTTGATTGCCTCCTTATGGGCAACAGCCGCGAGGTGAGCCTTTTCCTGCTGGTCCTTATGCTCCACAAGGTGCTTCTTCATCTGCTCATAGTAGCTAGGGTAGTTCTCTGGTTCCTCATCATGGCGCTCAGGCTCATCGTGATGAACTTGGTAGTGCTTGGGCTCCTCGTGGTGCTTAGGCTCTTCGTAGTGCTTAACCTCTTCGTGATACTTGGGCTCATCGTGATGCTTTGGCTTCTCGTGGTGCTTCTCAGGCTCCTCGTGATGCTTGGGCTCCTCGTGATGCTTGGGCTCCTCGTGGTGCTCAGGCTCCTCGTAGTGCTTGGGCTCCTCGTGATGCTTGGGCTCCTCGTGGTGCTCAGGCTCCTCGTAGTGCTTAAGCTCCTCATGGTGACCATTCTGCTTCTCAGAGTAGTCCTCATGGTCATCATTGTGTTCATTGTGGGGCTCCAGCTCGATGTGCTTCTTGTGAGCCTCCTTCAAGAGCTTCTTGTATTGAACCTGCTTGCCCTCCTTGGCAAAGTACTTGAGAAGCTCGCGAACATGGTGTGCGTCGAGCTCCTGAGTCTTCTCCTTGTAGACATAGGTAACAGGCTCGCCGTGATGGCGCTCAGGGAGAGATCGCTTGTAGCCGTGGTGGTAGCCGTGATGGTGGCCATGATGCTCATCATGGTGGTGTCCGTGATGATGCCCGTGATGATGACCGTGGTGATGACCGTGGTGATGATACTCTTGGTGGTGGTGACGATGCCTGTGGTCATGATCATGATCGTGTCTATGGCGGTGGCCGTGATGATGTCTGTGGCGATGTCTATTCTTGTCATCATCATCATCGTCGTCGTCGTCATGATGGCGATCCTTATCGTCGTCATCATCATCATCATCGTCGTCGTCGTCCTTAGACCTTCGAGCATGGTGGTGATACCCGTGTTCATGATGCTCGTGGTGGCCGTGGCCGTGGCCGTGAAGCTCATGGTGATCATGGTCATGGCCATGGCCATGGTTATGAAGCTCAACATGGTGATGGCCGTGGTGATGTCCATGGTGATGGCCGTGATATCGTTCGTGATTGTGAAGCTTATAGTGGTGACGATCATCGTGGCCGTGGTGATGTCCATGATGGTCATGGTTGAGTTCATGCTTTCGGAACCAGTCAGCCAAATCATGATGGTGGCGGTCATAATCATGATGACGGTAAGCGTCGTGATGTTTATTGTGCTCATCATGGTGACCATGGCGATGTCTGTGACGGTGATGCTCCTCGTGGTGGTGACCATGCTTATGCTCATGTCCGTGCTTATGGCTATGCTTGTGGGCGTGGCGGTGGCCATGGCTATGGTGATGCTTGTGATGATGCTCATGGCGATGCTCCTCCTTTTCATTCTTCTTGCGATCATGCGAGCGATGGCTGAGAGTGATGTTAGTTATGGCTATTGGGAGAAGAGGGGAGCAAATACCGTCTCCTCTCATCCTCCTCGTCATCCTCCTCCTTCTTACGATGCTTCCTCTCCTCTTCTTGAGGAGCAGCAGCAGCAGCAGCAGGAGCAGGAGCAGGAGCAGCGGCGACAACGACTTCGGCTTCGGCCTCGTTATCGTTCTCGTTCTCGTTGGCCTCGATCAACTCAATCTTGCGACCATGGTGGCTACATAACGTTAGTACAGAAAAGGGGACTCGGTGACAGGTATACGTACTCCTTGCACTCAGCACAAGTGTAACTGAGAGTGAAGTACTTCTCATCAACCTCAACGGAACGGCTGTAGAGCTCGTACTTCTTGTGACCATGGGCAATGGTAGCCTTGATCTTGATGTAGAGTCGCCAGCCGCCGTTGTCCTCGATGGGACACATCTCGTTGTATGAGCCACCATCGGTCAGAGAAAAGTAGGGGATCTGGCACTTGACCTCCTTGTAGTCGTGAACAGCCTTGCAGTGGTCGCTATCCTTGCCGTACTTGAAATCGGTCTCGGTGGGAGGTCGACCGCGCTCAACGAAGACAACAACATCCTCGTACTTGTAGTAGTCGATGTGCTTAAAGTTGACAATGAAGGCGTTGTCTCTGAAATCAAAGGACACCTTGCTCAAAGCCTCGTGAGGAGCGCAGTGATGCGAGTCAACGCAGAGATCCCAGGTATTGGTAGGCTTGTAGTAGTTCTGGGGAGAGACAAAGGTGGCTGGGTCTGGAACCCATGTGTTGTTTCCATGTTTTCCACAGCCGTCAAGAGGGCGATTCTCTCCCTTTCCGGTGTCAAACTTGAAGTGGTCGATAGCCTCATGGGCCGCGACCCCAAGGGCGCCGTGAAGCGCGTAAAAGAGGGACGTTTTCATCTCTGCTTGCAGAAAAAAGAGCAGGGATGACAAGTAAACGAATGAAGTGTGAAGTTGGTTTGTCTGGCATGATTAGTTCTTGCGACGTCTCGGGGGGTTTTTGTATCTCTCGCTCCTCTATCACAAGGCCACTCAAATCGTCAATGAGAAGTCTTGAGAAAGGGAGGCTGAAGGAGAAGGCGTCGTAGATGGCGGGATTCTGAGTTCTCAGATTCGGAGTAAAAGGGGTCAAGCTTTTGGCCGAGGCAGAGGAGATGGATGATGGATCCGTAACTTGATCGAGGGTTGAAGGGAGCTGCTAAGTAGGAAGGCCATAGTTGTGCATACCAGATCACTGGGAACTCAAGCCAGCCAAGCATCCATGGATAGGACTTGGGATAACTTCTGCTGCTAATTAGAAGCCTATACACCAGTTTCCCTTTGATAAGAGCGACTTGCCTAGCCAACACGAACCAATCTCACCATGGTCTCGCACAGGTCCTGTTCCTGTGCCGTGTAGCATAGATGATGATATCCAGCAATAAACTTCCAGGGAGCAGATCGAGGCTTGTCGGGAAGACGGGAGACATACATGTGATAACCTAGCAAACCGTGTGGCTTGCTGAAAGTCAAAGCTCTGCTTCTCCCGTCTCGCCATTCGAGAGGTACCCAGTGACTTCAAGCATAGCTTATGTGGCCAGAAGCACGAGAGGGAGAGATGATTGCCTCGTTATCATCGATTATTGTATGATCTGCTGATAGAGTCTCACCCCGAGGGCGGGTTCGGTCCGTCTTGAGGCTTTGCTTCAAGGCACATCGTACTTGACTGAAGAATGATATGTAATCGATCATCTACTAAGAGAGGGTGGAAATCATGTAATTGGTAGAAGTCGGCCGCAACACCTGCTGCCTTGCGTTGTGAGGTTATAAGAATGGGGCGTTTTGTTGAGCATCCAGTTACATCAGATGTTACTGACCAGTTGAGCGCGAGTACCTGGATGGTTGCCAAAATAATGAGGCTACAACTGCGCGGCATCGCCGAAAACGGAGGCGTAATAGAAATAGTTTAGGACGTCAAGATGGTGCCAGAATAACTTCAAAGCACTGTTGACGTTGATGAAGGATCCAATACGAAATCGTTAGATGGAGGTAGGTGCATAGAATCCCTATGCTTTGGATTTATGTATAGAACAAAGAGCAATTGAGTTTGTTGCTCTCCATCAAGTATCGTGATTTATTGATCTACATACACTACAATAGCTACATCCAGTTGAGACTCGATTTCCTTAACCTCTATGCAGAAAACTAGCTGTATGTCTCTGACATCAATATTCCTTTCCTGCATAAACCCAGCTTTCTGAAAAATGTGCCCCTTCTTTCTTCTGCATAACGAAAAACTTGCCATGCCAAAGATCACATGCCCGTGACTCTAATACGACGAGGCTATCCAACCTCTCACGCCATTGTCTCCTCCTGAGCCTCAGCGGTGTTGGTACCAGCCTGAGGGCGTCTACCAAAGCGGGTAGCAAAAAAGTCGTAGATGCCGGACCAAGAGTAGAGCATCGTGCTCATGGTTCCAAAAACGAAGAAAGGGACGAGGGTGTAGGTAGCGAAATCTATCCAGCTGGTTAGCATAGTCTCTCAAGCAGGGGGTGATGGCTGTGACTTACAGACATAGCCGCCGGAACGCTTCACCACGCTGTATAGCTCGTTGCGCATGATGCTCTCTGCACCCTTCTCCCACTTCCAGGGACCGATCATTCGGAACTTGGTGTTGAAGTTGGATCCCATTGCCCATGTGTAAAAGACCTTCCAGCCCTTCTTCATCACAGACAAGACTTTGGGTGCAGAGCCCATGTCCAGCGCAAGCTGGTAGGCGTAGCTCTCATGGTCGACAGCTCGCTTCGTCTCGAAGAAGCTGTAGCCGCCACGGGAGTGCAGCTGGTAGTCGAGCTCATAAGCCTGGAGAGCGTTGGGATCGCGAGTCTCAGGCACATCTTTGGGATACTGGTGCTGCAGGAGACGAAGAACCCAGAGCTGAGCCTGGAGCTCCGCGAGGGGTGGAATAGCACCTGAAATAATTAGCTGAGAAGTTTATTACTCATGGGAAGACGTACCAATAGCAGGTCGAATAAATCCAATGAATCCACACGTCACATCTCCTTCTTTGTAGATGCCTCGAACGTTGGCCTGCGGAACGCTGGGGTAGTCGTTGTTCAAGAAACGAAACTCTCGACTGTAGCCGGTGGCGAAGACCAAGACGTCGGGCTTGAGCTGCTCTCGTGGGAGGACCGAGTCGCTAGGAAGCTGCTTGTTGAAGTGCATGAGCCCTTCACTATCGATGCTCTCAGGCCAGCTCACAACATCGATCTTCTTTCCGTCAGTGTCCTTGATCTTGACGTTTATGAAAAATGTTCTGATACGATTAGCCCACGACTTGGATCGTTTTCCGATATTCATGTAGGGAAGCGCCTTGTCAGACTTGCACAGAAGAACTGAAACTGTTAGCTGGCATATCTCTGGTTGGGCTGGGTAACTTACCAGCATCCATATACTTTCGAGAAGCGGTCATCTGACCAACCCACTGATCGGGTCCCTCTTCAGTACCAGAGATGAGAGTGTGCATCTTCTTGATCCAGCGATCGTAGTACGTCCAGAGGAGTTGGCTGCTCTGAAGCTTGGGGTGGACATACGCGGTGTCGAACAAACTAGCGATCGAAGTGTCGACAGGCTTGTTTGGACAGCGAGGTTCTCCGCGGCCCATGACTTGGGGAACTGGAATGATCTAGATCTTGTTAGCGACTTGATAAAAGAGCATTGTATTTTTAGCATACCTTTGGTGCACAAAAGAAGCCATCGCGATGGCAGAGAGTGACAGACTTGGCCTCCGAAGTGACCGCGAGATATGCGAGATCCATGCCGGTTTCGCCGGCACCCATAATGTAGACATTAGTGTCCTTTCCGAACTGGGTTCGAGACTTGAGGTGAGATGAGTGGAGGACCGAATCGACTCTCTCAATACCTTTGATGTCGGGGATGACAGGGTTGACGTTGATTCCGCTGCAGACGGCCACGGCATCGCACTCCCACTGGGATGAGCCAGATTTGCTGGCCAGCTTCAAGATATGACCAGTGTTGTTCGGACCACGACGAACTTGATCAACCCTTGTGTTGCACTCAATCATGTTCCAAAGATCAAAGTTGGTGGCATAGTCTTTGAGGTACTGAACATATACTTCAGGAGTGACAAAGTCAGGAGCATCTTCAGGCATGCGAAAGTCTGAAAAGGCAGTCAGATACTTTGATGAGACGAGCTATCACGCAGTCAGTATATGATTTACAGTTAGATCAGTGGGAACACGTACCTCTGCATCTTCGTAGACGCGGTAGGCAAAGGTGCCTCCAACATGATGCTCAGCTTCAAAGAGTCGGACCTCGATACGAGGGATGGGAAAGTATTCATGGGCGTGAGCGAGGAATTTGAGAGTGGCCAGTCCAGCTGGACCACCTCCAATAACCGCGACCTTCATGTTTTTGTCAGCAAGTGGCTATGATAGCAACCCTCCAAGAAAAGATGGTTTGATGAAAGCGAGGCGATATTGATGGACCAAAACTTGAGTGTTTTTCTGGAGGTAGGTGTGTAAGTTGAAGAAGGAAGAAGATGAAACCCCAGATTATGTGTATTTGTAGTCTGACAGAGTGTGCATTACCGATTGCTGACCATCCACGCTAAAACCGGCAGTGCCAGATGTTCGCAGATGGCAGACCAAGGGCACTCACGATATTCACCTTGACATATCCATCAGGGTAGTGAATAATATGAACAGACGCGAGGAAGTCATTAGCGGGACCTCGTCTGCTTGTATCTTCAGAAATGTCTACCATGGCGGTGTATCAAGGCTCTTCTCTGACGTACAAAGCGAGGCTATCGCGAGTTTGAATGCAGCAGTATATTTTCAAACGAAAAAAAAAAAAGCCTTTTAGATGTTATGATCTAGTCAATGCATATTTACTAGCTACGTATAATACTGTCCAAGATATGGTTATTGGATATTCAGACAACCTGCAGTCAAGTCTCTAGTAGCTCTTGAACGACTTATTCGCGCATTGTTATAAGACTTTCGAGTTTAAGGCATCTGAGTAACCTGAGAAAGACTTTGAATAAAGGAATAAATGGATCCAACCCAATACTATAAGATCAGACACTTTAAAGAGAGCATTTCATGCTGTAGTATACCTGGGAAGATGGAGATAAGCTCAGAGAATCTTATATATACATCATAAACAGATAAATTATATTTACTATTAAGAGAATTTCTTCAATTGAATTTGAACCCCAAGTTTCTCGTTACCATGTATCCTGTTGGCCAATTCTTGCATGGATAGGACCTCATCAGTGCGATGTAAACATGTTTGTTCAGCAACGCAAAGGACGATAAATTCCATTGCGAACATCACTATACCTAAGCGTGCGCCATGAACAGCGCTTTCAAGAGTATTCATGCTTTCGGAGTCTCCAGACTCGCTGTTACTCACTTGCCCGCCTTTACTATCCCATCAATGTCACTCGTCTTATATCATCCTTTACACCGTCTCATTCAATCATTTACCGCCGCTTTCTGTTCCACGAGAAATTAGGACTCTCGTGTCGATTGAACAAGTTGGTTATACTTCTTGAAGTCCGGTGACATGGTTCAGAGGGAAGAGCGTTGCATCGTCATGGGGATGGGTTTGCTACTTAGGATGATACGCTAGCTTACATATGGCCCGAACATTATGTCGCTATCATATAGATCGTAAGGTTAAGGCTTTTTGGGCTCTGGTAATTATGACTAGTTGAAATGTATGAATTACGCTTGCAATTCATTCAAGCTATTGCTCACACTGATGTTGAGGCTAGTCTACTGTTCCTCGACTCTACCCCCTCTGTTCGGCATATGAACATGCTTTCGCTTCCATGGCATTATAAAATTTGTGGTACTATATCCAGGTTCACTTACGAACAAGGAGAGGAGACAACGATCAGTTTTGTTATCCTGTTAGCTTAATGTTGAGATAGTTATTGTAATATTAGGAGAAATATAACTGCTAATAAAAAATCAGGACGAAAATATTACCTAAGATTTTAGTAATAAGTAAGTATGTACTATAGATAACATATGTATAACTCTACAGAGGATATTAAACATAATTCCTAGACCACTCTAAATATTATCGATAGGTAGTAAGTATAAAACAATATTCCCTAACATTAGAGCACATTGGCGTTTATCTGTAACAAAAGCAAGAAAATTGGTAAAGCTGTATTTAAAGGAAGGGTGCGATTAAAGACTCAGAACTACCGACGCTAAGTGAAGTGCAAACCAATTGGGAACACTTGTCAGATTTTGCAATTGACTGCTTGAAGTGATGGTATAATAAATGTACCCCAGACCTTTCAGATCTCGGTCAAGATCGGGAATGCGGGGCCGTGGCGGGGCTCACCTAGGTGAGAAGCTTGTCTTGGTTTTTTCTCTTGTCCAAAGTCGCAAGCCAACAGCCGTTTCTACACACACAAGATGGCCCAAGAAACGGTACAACCCAATTCATGGGTGGCCTTGCGGCTCCCCAATGAGACATTTCGCGTACTACAGGTCACCCCCAACACGTGAGTCAATTCTCAGCCCTTGCGCTACATCACAACTAACTTGCGATCCTCAGCACCATCTCGCTAGGCAAGTATGGTTCATTCCCGACCAACCTCATCATCGGTCGCCCATTCCACTTCACATACGAAGTCCAAGATAAGCGTGAAGGCGAGACATTTGCACGCCTGCGCGTCGTTCCCGCTCAAGAGCTCAACGCCGACGACTTGGCCGACACCAACGCCAAAGGAGAGGCTACAGAGACCGCAGAGGGCGACGACGTGATTGCTGCCGCAGATGGAGAGGAGCTGACTCTTGTCGACGAGAGCGGCAAGGTTCTCGTCCGATCGAATCGCGAGATCATTGACGACTCAGCCCGACAGACGCTCAAGCCCGAGGAGATTGAGGAGCTCAAGCGCAAGGGCGCATCAGCTGGCAAAGAGCTGATCGCCAAGCTGCTCCTCTCTCATACCGCCATTGACCAAAAGACGGCCTACTCCCTCGCCAAGTACAAGCTCCTCAAGACGAAAAAGTACATCCGACGATTTACTGTGTTGCCTCTGGACGTGCCGATGCTGGCACAGTGGTTACTAGAAGATCGCGATGCTTCCAAGATTCTCGAGATGAGGCAGGAAATGATGGCGCTGGTAGGGTGCTGGGCCGATGTCCACTTTGGAGGCGTTCCTACTGAGGAAACCGGCGCATCACAAGGTGGAAGATGGCTGGTAGTAGACGATACTGGTGGTTTGCTGGTTGCTTCCTTGGCTGAGAGAATGGATATACTTCATCGCAAGCCCGATGAGAACAGCATAGATGACGATACCACAACACTAGCAGTCACAGAGACCACCGCCGTACCCGCAGAAGCATCGCAACAAGATCTGCCTCAGACATCAGAAGCTCCATCATCACCCAAAGATCAAAAGCAACATGAGAAAAGGCGCC
Organism: Fusarium sp. NRRL 66182; assembly: GCA_013266265.1. Lineage (NCBI taxonomy): Eukaryota > Fungi > Ascomycota > Sordariomycetes > Hypocreales > Nectriaceae > Fusarium > Fusarium sp. NRRL 66182. Next base: position 62,081 of record JABFAK010000161.1, read on the forward strand.
ATCCCAAACGAAGCGACTTCAACGTCCCCTACGTCAACAAGAACACCCTCACTTTGATCCACGGCCAGACCCAGCCCAACCTCGCTCTCCTTCGCTACTTCAACTATGACGCTGCCAACGCCACCCCTTCCTACCCCTACCACCCCCTCGACACCAATCTCATGCCCATCTCGTGGCTACAGCTCTTAGCACCCGAGGAGGATGACGCTTATACCAACAAGCCACCTGAGGCCACCCCGGAAGAGATCTTGACGTGGAAGACGAATCGCCGGGGCAATTACCACCGGAAGCGACGGAGATGGGCGCGTATCCGCCATGTAGTCGACACAACACGCGCTGGCGGTTTCTCTGGCCTTGCCGTCGCAAGTACCATGGATCCCATCTCCATTGTCCGCAGCACCGTTCCTCTTCTAGCAGGCGGCGCCCCCATCGCCATCTACTCCCCGGCAATCGAGCCTCTGACTCAGCTCGCCGACTGCTTCAGCGTAGCGCGCCGAGCCGCATGGGTTTCCTCGCCTCCGCCTGAGGTAGAGACAAAGACGACAGAGGAGCTTGAGCGCTGGGAGGGCACTGAGGAGTTTCCCATCAACCCCACGCTTCTCCTTGGCGTGACTATCCAGACTAGCAGGGCGCGACGATGGCAGGTTCTTCCGGGCAGGACACACCCCTTCATGATGGGCCGGGGCGGCGCAGATGGGTACTTATTAACGGCGTGGAAGGCGGTGCCTGTTGAGGGTAAAATTGAGGCCAGGGGCAAGTTCAAGAGGAGAAAGCTAGAGACTTCTTAGAGTGACGTGGGTTAGATTCTAATTTGATAGCGCATCTATTAAAATAATCACCCAGAAGCAGGATGCCCACCAAGATAAGCTATGCATATGAAAGTGAAGTTTTGAACATGTTTGCTTAACAGGAAACTTTCTTCTTCGAGGAGGAGATTACTTATACCTACTGGGTCGGCATGGTTTTATTAGAATGGTTCTTTCAATCCTGAGGTCAATATCTTACGATTGAGTAATTTGACTGTGATATATATATATGTGTATTAAATATCGTATCGCATATTTGAATGTTGGTGGTTATAGAAAGCTTGATTGTTTCTTAGATCTCTGGCAGTCAAAGCTGTAAATATACAGCACTTTAAGTAGTTTAAGCAAAGTGAGATCAACTCATTCCTCAAGTGCCACCAGATGTATATCTGAAGTTGACCCGTTTACGTTTCGAGTATAAAGGTCTTTCTCTCACTGCTTGATCTTGTCACTCTTCCAGTATATAAACCAAGTTGAATAGGAAGGCTCCGAAGGCCTATGATGACACCAAGACCCTCAAATCCATGATGAGGAATCTTCACGTCTTGCTCGCATTACGACAAGTTAAGCACTCCCGTAGCAGCTCATGTTTCAGATTTCTTGCAATTATAAGAGTATTTGTCCCGCTTTTGGATATTTTCATATTATCTCGATGATACTATACTTGTTATGACATATGTATCCATTGGATTCTGTTTTCTCTCATGGGTGTAATCGTATCCTAGGTTTATTAATTGACTCGTTCCACTGAACGTGCTGATGCATCTCTTCACCCATAGTGACAGCCAGCAGACGTGACAAATGCAATATAATAGCGCGGGACTTATGAGTGCAGCTGAATGCAAAGCGGAACGATAGAAGGGGCTCAAGTATTGGAAAAATGTCTTTTCATATAGCGCCAACTCTTCTACTCTTATGTCATCATAGGCTTCTAATAGAATATAGAATTCATCTCTCAATTCTCCTTGCCCACACTTCTACAGCGACTTGCCCATAAACTTTCTCTTGGTGAAGCTCAGCCACCACTTGCTGGGCTTGGTCTCGTCCTCATCGTATACCCTCGCAAGTAACCGAGAAGCCAGCTCTTGTCGAACCTGCGACATGTACTGCTTCAGCTGCTCTGCCTCTTGTCTGTCCCTGGGAGGCTCGTACATCTAACATCAAGCATTAGCAATCCAAAGCACGCTTTGTCGTCTTCCGCCAATTTGTTCAAGTAATCTGGCACACGCACCTGGTTGAGGGGCCACCCAGGGTCGCCGGGAATAGCAAAGTTGAGGTCAAGCGCCAAGTTCAGGACATCTTTCTGGGCGTCACGCAGAGACGCATGAGGACGGATCTTGGTCAGGCAATCGCTGACAAACCAGATCCCATACACGAGCAGACGGTCGGCAGGGCCTTGGATTTCAAAGTTTCGGAAGAATGTGTTGGCGCGGAAGAGGGCAAGAACCTCGTCGAGGATATCGTAGCTGTCGCTATCAGGGTCGGGTGACTCGCTGGCCGGCAGAGGCGGCGAAGGGGCAGGCAGAGTGTAGGCAGGCCCGCGGGTCTTGGTACGGAGTGGAAGAAGAGGGAAGTTGCCGATTATGCGGGGGACATTGGGGTCCGAGTTGAAGACAGAGTTGTATGCCTAGAAGGAAGCATTGTTAGCTTGCTTGTTGCGTATCGTGAGATGTAGAGGCGGAGATGATGATGGTGGTGTATCGGGAGTGACGGTGGAGCGCATTGGTATAGCTGTTTTTGGACGTATGGAGAAGGATAAAGGCGTACCGGCATTTTGAACAGCAATTGTCTACCGATTTCTGCTTATCAAAGCTGTTGTCAAACAAGATACTCAGCTGATGCTGAGTTGCGCTTCGTCACCGGCGGGGCTGTACTATGAATGGTGGTGTATCGAGCTGCTTGAAGCTGTCGATTGGTGTGGGGCAACGAGGCTGGTGCTGCCAAATCGATGCCTTGGTTACTGACGTTCGCTTTCAGGCCAAAACAGTCTCATGTGGCGCAGCCATCTGGCTACCGCCACACCGCCAGTCTCGGATGGCTGCCTAAGTGCCTCTGACCCATCTCACGTGAGCTCGCTACATCTTCGCGCCCCCATTCCCAACGAATCACGGTGGCAACGCGCCTTTTCCTCGTCGCGGTCAAGGTATTCCTTGGCTTGGTTATCCACTGTACACTAAGATTGTGCAGGGAAAAGCCCGAGAGGCCTTGCTCACGCTTCCACCAGAAAAGGCAGACGGCCCGCCTCACTGCAAGCCAGTGTCACCGACTCTTCCTCTCTCTTTCTTTTCCCCTCACCTTGTCATTTCTTCACCTTGGTCAAAAGGAAGTTTACCTTGCTCAGTTTGCAGTTGCCTTCTTTTTCACCCAGCTCCCTTCTTATTGGTTCTCGTCTTGCCTCTAAAGCCCCCTTTTTTGCTTTTTCTTTGTCAATCTTTGACAAGGGCAGACGCTCGTGCCAGCCGCTAGTGAGAGCTTGTCACTAGAGATAGACAGGGAACCATCAAGGGCGCGTCGCAAACAGATCTTGGGAAGGACAGAAACATCAAGGTGCAAGCAACCAGACGAGCAAGAGTCATCCAAAGTGGCAAAAACCTCATCATTTGTTGAATGCCATCACTGGAGTAAGTTTGCGCCCGTCTCTTTCACCTTTCCTAACACCAACGACAACGCTACCTCCCCATACAAAGACATTATCCGGTGCTAATCCTCTTTGCGACAGTTCTCTCTCCAGCAACAACAGCTTCATCGGACAGCTGCTGAGTTTGGTGGGCATGGCGACTTCGCGTCCTTCGACTACATCGACGACTCCGTCGCGCAACGGTAACGCCAAAGCATCATCTCCAGACTCGACACCTTGCACATCGCAGGCGCCCGTCGTGACCCCGCGCAAAAGGCGCCCGCATCGCATCTATCGGCCGGCCAAGAACTCGCTCTACGACATCTTTCACCAGCACTCCGGGACATCGCTTTTCGTGCGACCCATTTGCTGGAACGATCTCCATGCTCAGCTCCTCGGTGCGAGATGGGAGGAGCTACCACCATGCGATACACCTCAACCTACGGCAGCGCCAGGCACGCCACCCTCGCGAGGGCATCTTAGCCCATCAAACACCATCATCACTCTCAGCAACGCGCTCACACAGATCCTCTTGCCCGATTTAACGCATCCTATTCTGTCCTCGAACGCTATCAAGGCGGTCCTAATGACACTATGGCCTAAAACATTCAGCAAGCCGCATTACCTACCCGAACTCCATCTGTATTTCGGTGGCCGCGTCTATCGTGATGCTGTACGTGGGCAAATCATGTGGAATTTTCCTGCTGATGAGGCCAAGTCCTCATACTCCTCCTTCAAATCAGTCTCAACACGACCCGCTGAATCCTTCAACGTCTCAACGCAGTCGTCTCCAAACCAGAGCCCCGCTACTTTGCCCATGATCTGCTACGTTGGCAAGACGCAACTGGCTACAGTCAGAAACAACTTGTTCCGCGTCGCAGCTGGTCCAGGGAAATCCTGGAACGAGCCTGTGTTTCGTCTCCAGCAACTGAGAGCCCGCATGCTCGTGCCTTCGAACTCGGATCACGACGCGCACTTTGTGGGTGTTTTTTTGGGAATGGCACAGAAACACTTTTATCCATCGCCACCCCTCTCAGGTAGACGCGACACCAAAATGTCCCCAGACAATAGCATTCCGGCAAGCCCCAACTTTCAGGACGTAAAGTTGCGAATCCTCACTCACGACACGGATACATCGGAGTTTATTGTCTACACTGGATACGTGACAAGGGAATTCCTTGACAAGTTTCATGATCCATTCAAGGCTCCACCCAACGACGACGATGCTGCTGTTTCTGGCCTGAAGATTGAGTACACGCGTGTCCCCATCTGGCCAATTCTAGGTCTACGAGAGAGGCTCGGCAAAGCTTTGGGTCAGGATGTTGTCGGTTCTTTTAATCCAGACGAGATAGAAACTTGGGAGAAAGATCCAGAGAAACAAGGCGGCGAGAAGCGCAAGCGAGAGGTTCTCTCTGAAGTCATCAACAGCAGCTTCGAAGAAGAATCTGATGAAGAGCCAGCAATCGTCTCAAAGAAGCGTTGCTTGAACGAGGGTGCGCCCGTTGGTGTAGTGATATGAAAGTTGCCTGCATATGGTCGATCGGATGGAATTTGGTAGTATACCCCTGGGTATTGTTTTGGGGGATCTAGACGCATGCGCGGTTGAGTAAACATTGGCTGGACGGTCTATGGGTTTGCATGAAGACTTTGCCTCACAGGCACGCATATCAAACAGTAACGACAATGGCAACGACGCGAGGGCATAGGATTATTAGGTTACGAGTGAAGGAAGTATTGGCTCAGGTCTGGTTACGATATGCTTTGACAATGGATGGAAACGAAGCGGAATGAAGTTTTGAGGGCATGTAAATATCCCTTTCTTGTTGATTCTTCCAGCGACTACAAGGCCGGCCGGTTACGCGCTTGACGATAGATTATGAATATTTTGCTTCCACAGCAGTTTTAATGACCTTGGCTGTAGGGCTGCTTTCACCTACTTCACGATCACGCCCGAGTCCGCCGATCATCAACAAGCCTCCGTGTAGATAGATAACTGCTACAACCACGACCAGAGCAAACAAAGTCGCTGGAGCTTGGAGGGAAGATCGTTGCATGACCACGTGTCTATCCGTTTCTCACAATAGCTCGTTGATCCCCATCCGAGCCTCGGGATGCTGCTTCACCACACCATCTTTTGCGTCTGAGAAGCGGAGGCATGGGATCATGTTCAACTCTTTAGTCCAGCTTAATAAGCCGCACCTGCTGCATAAGTGGATGCATCTCGGGCTAACGCATTGATTTCCAGTTCTGGACGGATGGGAGAATAAAGAGTGGCTGCATGTGTAGTAGGCACTATGATAGGACAGAAATGGCCGTTGTTCTTGGCTGGTGAGATGGGTAACTATCGAATTCGACATGGAAACAAACTCGCGATCGTAGATGCGACCTCCACAATAATCGAGTCCCTCCCAGCCTCCCTAGTCTTTGGGTAAGGCTGACATGGCTATGTTCTCCCTTCTAGGAAACCCGGCCGTTGTCACGGTGCTTGGGAAAGCTGGGGTTGGATGTGACGGTGACGTTGTCGGTATACACAAAGCTGCGAGTAAGCCGGAAACAGAGCCTTGTTTGGCGCAAACACGACGACGACTTCTCTGTGCTCTGTGGTTGTCTTGTAGACCATTGGTGACGATTATAGTGGACAGCTGGACCACAACATCCCATCAGTAGAACGAATTCCCAATAGCAATACTGCTAGATCTAACACTGTATACCGACTTTTCGTCTTCCCCGCATTCTGTTCCTGTCCCGGAGTCTTGCGGACCCCGGAGCGGACGGGGGTTATGTGGGTTGGGGGAAGAACGAGGAACGGCGAGCCAGGTTCCGGGGTCGGGATTGAGTGCATCTTGAACTACCGCTACCTTATCCCCACCATCAATCTATGCCCGATAGAACTACATCCACCAACCAGATTGAACTATTTTTAAAATACTTGGTCCAGCTGATTGTCGATCTTAATCCCTCCCTCTCTTGAGTCTCTCCCGCGCCTATTACCCTCTCGCAGCGAGTAGCAGGTCTTTCCATCCCTCCACCACATCTTCTCGCCCACTCTCCACGTGCTTTGGCCCAGTTGAGAATACGGACTATCCTGCTGAAGGGTAGTCGTCTTTGGAACTGCTGCCTCGGTTGAATTGACTTCTATAGCTGAAATGCTTCCCTTACACGGCTGGTTCCTTACATGTGTCTCCCTTCTCTCCCGCTGACTGGCATAACCCTCGCCAGGTCTCCCCGTGGGGAAGCGGAGGCGTGATCATCGAGTCCGGGATTTGTTCGGTTTCGAAGCTCTTTTGGGATTTGATGGATAAGCTAGGCTGCCATGGCCTGGCGCGAATCCGGCCATGATTTCCCGTTCGGAAAGCCAAGCTGCCAGGATGGTATATCGAGGGAGGAAAAACATGGCAGTTGAAGTCGACGTCGCCCCGGGCTTGAGAGCCCAATCCCTCGTAGAGCGATGTCCGAGCGGTATTATGATGGAGACAGCAGAAGGGAACGGACAGACAAGGCTGTGGTCTTGACGAGTTCAAATTGAGCTCATCTCCCACCTTTGGGACGGTCTACGATTGACTGGACCACCGGAAAGCATCGTCGCTTCACTGTCCTTTTACTTTGCACCAGACTCGCCCATCTCTGTCTGTGGCTCTTCCCAGGTGTTGGTGTCCTAGTTCAGTCCTTCTCTTCATTGTTGCTCCCATCTTTGAGAGATCAGAGACTTGCTACCATCCGAGTCTCGCCATACGCAATGAGATTCCATACTCTTGTCTCTGGCCTCGGCCTTTTTACGGCCGTGTATGCCGCCCCGGCTCCCATTCCTGTCCCGGAACCGGCTACACCTGCTACCATTGAGGAACGTGCGGCCAAAGTTACTGTCGCTGTTCCCTCTGGAACCATTATCGGCTCTAGTTCCGACAAGGTTGAATCATTCAGGGCCATCCCCTTTGCAGAACCACCGACAGGCTCCTTGCGTCTCAAGCCCCCAAAGAAACTATCGAAGCCTCTGGGTACGTTTGATGCCTCTGGACTTGTTGGCCCATCATGCCCCCAGATGTTCATCTCCACTGGCGGCCAAGATGTTATCTCAGAGTTCCTCTCAGAGTTCCTGGCCATCCCCTTCCTTACACCTATCACCGGACAGGAGGATTGTCTCACCATGACTGTCCAGCGACCTGCAGGTACCAAGCCCGGTGACAAACTCCCTGTTTTGTTTTGGATCTTTGGTGGTGGTTTTGAACTGGGTTCAAGTGCCATGTATGACGGCACGAGCCTTTTGGGTACTGCCGTTGATCAGAGCCAACCCTTTATCTACGTTGCTGTCAACTATCGTGTGGCAGGCTTCGGTTTCATGCCAGGTGCTGAGATTAAGAAGGATGGAAGCGCCAACCTGGGCTTGCTCGACCAGCGCTTGGGTCTCGAGTGGGTTGCCGACAATATCGCATCGTTTGGAGGTGATCCTGAAAAGGTCACCATCTGGGGAGAGTCTGCTGGTGCCATTTCGGTGCTTGATCAGATGGTTCTGTACGGCGGCGATGTTGACTACAAGGGCAAGCCCCTTTTCCGAGGCGCCATCATGAACTCGGGCAGCATCGCTCCTGCAGAGCCCGTGGATAGCGCCAAGGGACAGGCGATCTACGACGCCGTTGTGAAAGAGGGCGGCTGCTCCGGCGCTTCTGACACTCTCGCATGTCTGCGTGGTCTCAGCTATGACAAGTTCCTGGACGCTGCCAACTCTGTTCCGGGACTCCTGTCATACAACTCACTGGCTCTGTCTTATCTTCCCCGCCCAGATGGCAAGGTTCTTCCCGACAGCCCAGAGGCGCTCATTGCAGCTGGACGCTACCATGCAGTTCCAATGATTAACGGAAACCAAGAGGACGAGGGCACGCTCTTCGCTCTATTCCAGCCGAACTTGACAACAACAGCCAGATTTGTCGACTACTTGCAGAAGCTATACTTTAACAAGGCAACCAAGGAGCAGCTGACTACTCTTGTCAACACCTATCCAATTACTCTCAGCACAGGAAGTCCCTTCCGCACAGCCGTGCTCAATGAAATCTTCCCGGGGTTCAAGCGCCGTGCAGCCATCTTTGGCGATCTTGTCTTTTCACTCACCAGACGCATCTTTCTCCAGACGGCAACGGACAACAACCCAGACGTGCCAGCATGGTCCTACCTCGCAAGCTACAACTACGGCACGCCAATCCTCGGAACGATGCATGGCTCAGATCTGCTTCAAGTGTTTTATGGTCTCTGGCCCAACAACGCTATGCGGAGCATACGCACGTACTACTTCAACTTTTTATACAACCTGGACCCTAACAAGGGAGTCACCAGGTATGCCAAGTGGCCTGAGTGGAAGGAGAGCAAGAAGCTCATGTGGTTTGAGTCGGCGAACAAGAACAGCATTTTGGACGACAACTTTAGGTCGGACTCGTATGATTGGATCGCGGCTAATGTGGATGTATTGCATGTATGAGCATCTGATTTGAAGGTTTATGATGAATGTTCGATGCACTTGGTTAATGTGGGATGATTAATGAAAAACAACAACATGGTGACCTCTGTCTTTGAGATGGTTGGCCTTTGAGAACTGTGCTGAATGTACGAGTAAGCGTCAGGTCTTGCTCAACACTTTGATACCTAATCAGATATGCCCCAGGCTTAGTATGTTGGTTGATAGCCATGATAGCACAGTGCAAGGTGCTCTCATGACACAACGCACACGGCCTCATTCGCTTGTCGCCGGCAAATGCGGCTTTGAGCCTCGTGTTGGCCCCGAAAATTTCTACGCCGCGAACATCGATTCAGCTACAAAAGTGCCATCAATGGGGTCTCTCAGTGGCTGAAAGACATAAGAGAGGATAAAAAGCCCATCAAAGCCCTCGACGACCTGCCCCATTTCAACGGCGTGTCACTCCTGAAAAGGGGGACGATCCGGCCAGAAATGTCGTCGTCCAAGGGCCTTTTGCGACATCTGGCTCAGCAACAGCGCCAGTGGAGCAGTAGCAGTCCACTATTGTTGATTGCAGCTCCGTCTGCTCCGGTCTCTCAAAGGATATGGCCGTCAAGCAGCGTCTTTTCAAAGGGAATTGCTTCACTTATAAGCTTCAACCAAGCGAAGCCAACGTTACGCAGTCGCGGCGATAATGTGCGACCGATGCCGATTGGCATTCGGAGGTACGTATCTTGCCTTTCTCAGCTGGGGGGACCCAATTGGATTGGACCTTCCAGCTGCAGAATTAACTGCCCCTCCCGTCATCACCGCTGGAACCCCGCGGTGGGGCAAAGCTGTTGCTTCTGTTGTCTGTCGTACCTTCATATTCTATTCCATTCTGTTCCTTCCTCCTGCCTACAATTTTCTACCATCACAATAAACTTCTCTACTCCTCTTGCATAATCCTCCCTCCCCTTCCGAACAACTGGATTGTTCATCTTTTCACGCCTCTTGCTAAGCTAAGGAGAGCTTTGGAGCTATAGCTTGCTAACCCACGTCCAACAGTCTTGTCCCCAAGATCCCTGATCGACCTTGTTCCGCCCACGCCAGACTCGCCCGCAACGAAACAATGACTGACCGCGATGTCCTCCCCGACAATGTCAAGCCTAAGCATTACCAGCTGTCTTTGAGGGACCTGGAGTTTGCCAACTGGACTTACAAGGGAACCGTCACGTAAGCTTCAGTCCTACCCCTCTTCCGTCAAGCTGGCTCTCTAACGATTGCGTAGTATCGACTCGGAAATCACCAAGCCTACCAGAGAAATCATCATCAACACTCTCGAACTCAAGCTCTCCCACGCCAAGGTCTCTGTCGACTCCAAGTTGGTGGAATCTACCAACTTCAACTACGACGCCAAGGCTCAACGCTCTACCATCACCTTTGATGAGGAGATCCCCGTTTCTTCCAAGGCCGCCCTTACTATTGAATTCGAAGGCATCATCAACAATGAGATGGCTGGTTTCTACCGCAGCAAGTACAAGCCTGCCGTGTCTCCCTCCTCTTCAGTCCCCAGTGATGGCGAATGGCACTACATGTTCAGCACCCAGTTTGAGGCTTGCGATGCTCGCCGGGCTTTCCCCTGCTTCGACGAACCCAACCTCAAGGCCACTTTTGACTTCGATGTTGAGATTCCTTCCGACCAGGTTGCTCTTAGCAACATGCCCGTCAAGGAGACCCGACCTTCCAAGGATGGCTGGAATATTGTATCGTTCGAGACCTCTCCTGTCATGAGCACATACCTGCTGGCTTGGGCTGTTGGCGACTTTGAGTACATCGAGGCCTTCACTGACCGAAAGTACAATGGCAAGCAGATTCCTGTCCGTGTCTACACCACCCGTGGCCTGAAGGAGCAGGGTCAGTGGGCTCTCCAGCATGCCCCCAAGATCATTGACTTCTTCTCCGAGATCTTCGACATTGATTACCCTCTGCCCAAGTCCGATTTGATTGCAGTCCATGAGTTCACTCACGGTGCCATGGAGAATTGGGGTCTTGTTACCTACCGTACCACCCAGGTTCTATACGATGAGAAGACCTCGGATCCCCGATTCAAGAACGCTGTCGCTTACGTTGTGGCTCACGAGCTGGCTCACCAATGGTTTGGCAACCTCGTTACTATGGACTGGTGGGATGAGCTCTGGCTCAACGAGGGTTTTGCTACCTGGGTCGGTTGGCACGCTGTTGACCACCTGCACCCTGACTGGCAGGTCTGGGCTCAGTTCGTCAACGAGGGTATGGAGGCTGCTTTCCGTCTCGATGGCATCCGCGCTAGCCATCCTATCCATGTGCCTGTCCGCGATGCTCTTGATGTCAACCAGATTTTCGATTCTATCAGCTACCTCAAGGGATGCTCTGCTATTCGCATGCTTGCCAACCACCTCGGTGTTGAGACTTTCCTCAAGGGTGTTTCCAACTACCTAAAGTCTCACGCTTACGGAAACGCCAAGACTACTGCTCTTTGGGACGCTCTTGGTGAGGCGTCGGGTAAGAACGTGACCGAACTGATGCACCCCTGGATCTCCAAGATCGGTCACCCCGTTGTTACTGTTGCTGAGGAGCCTGGTCAAATTTCCGTTAAGCAGTCCCGATTCTTGTCTACCGGCGATGTCAAGCCCGAGGATGATACCACTACTTGGTGGGTTCCCCTAGGCCTAGAGGGCAAGAAGGGCCATGCCGGCATCGCCTCGCTGTCCCTGACCAACAAGGAGGATACCATTCGCGATATCGATGACGACTTTTACAAGCTTAATAGCGGTGCTACTGGCTTTTACCGTGTAAACTACCCCCCTGAGCGCCTTGCCAAGTTGAGCACCCAGCTTGATAAGCTCAGCACCGAGGACAAGATCTCCATCATCGGTTCTACTGCCGACCTCGCCTTTGCTGGTAACGGCACCACCCCTGCTCTGCTGACCTTCCTGGAGGGCTTTGGCAAGGAGACCCACACTCTGGTTTGGCGTCAAGTCCTCGACTCTATTGGTGGCGTCAAGTCCGTCTTTGGAGAGGACGAGTCTATTAAGAAGGCCCTGGACAACTTTACTCTGAAGCTTATTGGCGAGAAGGTCAAGGAGGTTGGCTGGGAGTTCCATGAGGGCGAGGATTATCTCACTGGTATTCTACGAAAGGAGATTATTGGCGTTGCTGTTGCCAGCGGCCACCCTGCGTATGTACCAAATTCTCCGTGCCTGACCTTTTACTAACATGCGTAGTGTTACCGAAGAGGCTCTCAAGCGCTTTAACGCTTGGGTTGAGAACCCCGAGGCCAACCCCATCCCTGCCCCACTCCGTGTTGCCGTCTGGCGTGCCGCCATTATCAAGGAGCCCGCCCGCACTGTTGAGATCCTCAAAAAGGAGTGGTTCAACACCAAGTCTATCGATGGCAAGCTTCTCTCCCTCAGCGTTCTTGGCACCGTCAAGGATGCGGACCTCCTCTCCAAGGAGGTTATTCCCTTCAACTTTAACCAGTCTCCTCCATCCAACGCTGTCCCTGCCGGAGATATGCACGTCCTCGGTGGCTCTATCGCCAACAATATTGTCGGCCGTCCTGTGCAATGGCAGTTTATGAAGGACAACTGGGATGCCGTCATTACTAAACTCGGTAACCCCGTGGTTGTCGACCGATACATGAACCTTAGTCTGAGCCGCTTCACTGACTTGTCTGTTGTGGAGGACATTGAGAAGTTCATGGCCGACAAGGACACCAGCAGCTTTAACCGCACACTCGGCACAGTAAAGGACAAGATTCGGGGCCGTGCTGCATACCGCGAGCGCGATTCCGAGAAGCTCAAGGAGTGGCTCAACGCGCATGGATATGCTTGACTATGTAAACTATAGAAAATGGAATTCATCCTGGAAACAGGTGATTACATTTTGATACCAGTAAAGCTTTTAATAGAATCTAAAGACTATGAGCGATTATTATTTGCAATTGTCGTCTCCTTTTCAGTGATCCAAATCTAATCTATTAATGCATCTTGACCAAAGGAGCTTTTGAATCCCAAGTCGGGGACTTGTGTCCAGGCGCTGGGCTACTAAGACACTAAATAATATACACAGTGGCCTTCATATAGTAAACGGTATTCTGGCAAGTCATAAAATATGATTTTAAAGTATGTATAGAGAGCCTTGATGCAGAGACGAAGGCTTGACCGAACTAACTACTGAAATTATTCACACCAGTTGCTTAGGATTTCCCGTATAGGTAAGAATTGTCAAGTTGTCTTTCAAGGATTCCACAAAAGTTCCGTCCTAGGAACCGCAACCGGTCTGGTGGTCTAGTGGTATGATTCTCGCTTAGGGAAAACCCTACAGCATAGCTTGCGAGAGGTCCCGGGTTCAATCCCCGGCCAGACCCTTCTTTTTATGCTTTCTGCACTTCTTTCTGTAAACTATCTATCCGTTTAGTCTGTAGGGCTATATATAATAAATCAATCAATCGTATTATCTAACTCATATCACGAGTTCTATCTAGTTCATGTATCTTTGTTTTCATGCAATGTTTTTATGAACCGCTGACAAGCCGGCGTAAACACAGTGATCATATGGCACACATGCATACCCTGCCTGGCTCGAAAGCAAGCAATATCATCAACTTCCTTCTTATAATATATATAACTCATATAGTAAACGCATCGTATTCAGCGTCGAGTTGAGAACATCATTCTATCCGCTAATCCAGTTGAAGCAAATTACCAGACCCAAAAACATGTAGCCCATAAGCACTGGCTGAACCTCTTCAAGGGGCAAGCTTGATTCGATGCGGAATCACATCTCCCGAACCCTCAAAGAGCCGTGTCGGCTACCCATTCCAGTACGCCTTGCAAGAGTAAAGTTCAGAAGCGCTTGCCAACAAATCAAGATCCGTCCCTGGGTGACAAAATCAAATGCTAGCCTCCAAATATCATGCATCCATATTGCTCATCGTGTATCGTCCCAATCAATTATCGAAACAGTCTAACCGTATTCATTAGGCAGAGATCTCCTGCTGCTCTACCTTTGTTGCAACTGCATCCCACCAAGGTCCGTGGGCTGCTCTATCGACAGCCCCAATCTTCTCCAGTAGATTCGAGATCTCTCTCACTCGTTCGACAAACTCGGAGAGTCCAAGACTGGCGAGCTTTTCGCCAGCCGTGTTGGCCGCCTTGACCTTTTCGCTAGCTGATCCAGCAGCTAGGCGAGCGAGGATGTTGCCTCGCAGGCGGGTGAGCAAAAGACGTAGGACGGGCTCCCTAGGCTCGCTTCCCTGCTCTGCCATGTCCCGACTAGCGGTCAAAACCTTGGTCACCAGTGCGCGAAGATGGCTCTTGGTCGCCGTTGGCATCGACCGACCTGACTCAAGAGCAGCCATGACACCGTCCACTGTGGTTTGCAGGGGGTGTCCAGCCTCGAGAACAGCCATGATGCGGGATGCCTCCATCTTCCACGAAGACCGTACGTCTCGCTTGAGCAGGTTCTTACACTGTAGTAGAACCGCACCAGCAGTGATGATGCGCTGAATAGTGGTTGAGACCTGGCTTATTCGGCCGTGATCTAAACGGAGCATCTCTGGTATCTCCTGAATAGGAGTGGGCGAGACCTTGGTAAAGATATCAACAAGCATCTGTGCATAGAACCGCCCAGCTGTTGGCCGCAGTCTTGGATGATTGATGCCCTCGGGATCCTTCTTCTGAAGTTCTGCAAGAACCTTGGACCGAGACGACCTCCATGCTGCTTCTGCTGCTGCCAACCCGAGCTGACCCTTTTCGACATCCTCGGCGAATCTCTTGGCCTCGTATGGGGCAGCAGACTCGATCAGCTGGGGCGCAGCAATCCTCATCAGATAATTGATGTAATCACAAAGCATCAGATCAATGAAGCCATTCAGCGCTTCAACTCGATCAATGATGTTGCCGTCGGCCAGCTTGTTCTCAATCAGATCCTTGACTTCCTCGTCGCGGAAAGGAGCGCAAAGCCTAGGAAGAAGCGACGCCATGGCAGTAAAAAACTTCTCGTACGAAAAGTTACCCAGCGCAAACTGCCGCTCTGCCATCTCGGGGTCTAGGATTTCACCAATGAGAATGTACATCGAGTTGCCAGGCTTCAACAAACGTTGGAGCTTCTCCTTGATGTTGCCGGCCACCAGAGCGAAGAAATTAAAGTTGATGGCGCTGTCATCATCTTCCATGGTGGCACGCATTTGCGTGTACAGAGGTTGCGAACGCTCTGCTTGCTGTTCCCTGTACTCGTCGGGAGAAAGCTGATATTCTTTATTGATAGCCAATTCGTGAACCACAATCCTGTTGTTTGGCAGCAGACCATTGAGTCCAGTCTTGGGGACAGGCGCCTTTTCCTGGATTTTGCTAGCCGGAGTTGCAGGCGGGGTGAGCGTCTGCGATTCAGCTGAAACCAGGCTGTTGGCCGTTTCGGATGCTTCTCCAGGCGCATTCTCAGCCACGCGAGGCCTGGTGTCGCCAGTCTTTTTCTTGGTGGAACGGGCTTTCCGGGCTTCGGTTACCGCATCAAATATCATCTTTTTGCCCTTTTCTGGGCCTGCCAGCTTTTTGATACGCACAATGAGCATCAACTGGTTGTCCTGGATGCTCTTCTTGTAAAGCGCCATGGCTGCATCGTCGGTTGTGTCCTTGACAGTATGGTAGATGGCGTCAAGCTCGACAAATTGCATGAGCATTACCTCGATCAAGGCATTTGAGTCTCGCGACTTCCATGCGATGAAAGCATTATAGAAGGTAGCGTATGCCTCAGGAAGAGTCTTCTTCAATGCTGGGGGCATGGTGTATTTGTTGGCAGACGTCAAACGAGAGAGGATGTTTTCGAAAGAAATCAGCACATCCCGCGCCTTGCCTACCAAGTCTTGCAGCTGGGGGTTGGTGAGGTCTGTCGAGGGCAATCGATGAGAAGACAATGCATCAGCAACTTCTTCGTCACCGTTGTCATTCTTATTGCTGAGGACTTGATTGGGATGGCCAAGAATCAAGAAAGCACTCAGAAACGTGCGAACTGCTGCCATCTCTCCAATCGATCCTGGATCGCCTTCCTCAAGACCACAGAGCCTGAGCAGCCGGGCCGTAATGACAAGAACCCTCTCTTGGGCCAGGAGCTCCACGACGGTATCAAAGTGTGTATCTCTGGTACCATCTACGGTCAAGCCAAGATCGTTGAACTCGGTGATAGCTCTCTTTCGAAGATAGCCACGCCACCACCATTGAATGCTCGTTGCCGCCTCTTCAGAAGTGAGCTTGCGGGTCTCTTGCTCAATGATATCTGGCATGGGATCCGTGGGCTTCCTGGTCATGATACTCTGCCCACGACTCCGCTTCGTCGCAGCATTCTTTGTTCGCAGTTCTTCCCTTCGTCTCTCTGCCTCAGCCATTCTCTCCTCAATTTGGGCCTTCATCTTGGCAATATCCTGTTCTCTCTTCTCCTTCATGAACTCGGCAACCTGTTTAGCCTTCTTAACCTCCTCTGCGCAATTTGCAACGATCTCAGCCAGGTTGCGCTCTCTGGCTTGCTGTGCAGCAATGGCGCGCTCCTCGGATTGTGAAGTATCACGGTGAGTCGCTTTTGCAAGAGCTGCGCGAAGGCGGACCTTTTCGGCATGTGCAGCTCTGTCGGCGAGTCGAGCCCTGCGGTCCTCCAGAAACGAGGCGCGCCGGAGATGTTGGGCGACATGTTTGCTCTGTTCACCGCCGCGATGACTAGACGGCTGGATAGAAGAGCAGCGTGAATGAGCGGATGAGATCGAGTTACGGCGCGACGAGGCAGCCGAATCTCTGCGACGGGCTTGAGTTGGACGATAGAAACGGGCGGCAATGTGGGGAGGTGGTGTGTAAATTCTGGGGTCGTCCTCTAAGACGTCGTCCTCTTCGGTCGGAGGCATGGAGAGGTCAAGGCCATCTGCCATATCTTGGTCGGAGGGTGCTCCGTTCGATTCTTCGATGTTGCGCGACGGCTCCGTCAAGTCGTGGGAGAGGCGGCGCAGCGTGTCGGCGGCTGATGGAAGCTGCGACATGGCCACCGTGAAGCGATTATGCTGCGAAGCTGCGAAGTAGCGGTTGAACGGCAGAGGTAAAGGCGAACTGAAGGTGAGAGGTTCGCTCTGTTATCGGCGCCCAAGGGGAGGCCGGTTCAAGGTGCTGAAAGCGTCAAGTCAAGAGGCCGGACTGTTTCGTCAGGGTAACTCTGGTGGCGCAGTGGGATCCGTGGGCGGTGGTTCTGAATCAGCACCAAAGGCTAAAACAGGGGAGAGAGCCTCGTGGCCACTAAACGAGCCCTCGCACCGAACAATGGGGAGAAGCGAAGGGCGGCGCAACAAGCCCCAATGAACGACTAAGAAGACACGGAGGGTACAATAGAAACGACAGTTGGCGTGCGTAGAATATCAAAAGTATTGTACAGCTCGTCTTATAGAAGGGCAATAATATCCTGGCGGGGGGGGGGATAGAACAAGAAGGGGTGAAAGTGAGCGAGCGAGTGAGTGAGGTTGGATGAAAGAAATAAGAATTATAGATAGATACCTACCTACGTAGGTAGGTAAGGTAGGTGCTGTAGATGATGGATGCCAGATGATGGCGGGGGGGCCAACCCAACCAAGGCAAGAAACTGTAAATCGTTATCGTTGGGCAGGTGCGACTTGACTTGCAGCTGGTGGCTTGCCGCTCTTTCCACTGCTTGCGACGCTGTTGACGACGGAAGGGAAAGCACAACCCAATGCGACTGCCTTAAAAGGATACACAAAGTGGGGGTACCTGATAAACCAAAAGGAAGGTTCCAGTTAACCTTGGCTTATGGACGTTTTTGTACATGAGGTGCCCCGTACCTTCAAATTGATCCCATGCTATACTCTTAATGAATCCCTTGCCTTGGAACATGTCTAGCTTGTAAAACTTTGGCGCCTCTGGATTCATCCCTCCACTGGAGGGGTCTGCCTGGTCTGAGGGGAGGGACCGCTCCAGTGCAAGAACCCACCAGAAGTAATCTGTATTTCTCCACAGATTATCAATCACTCCAGAATCCCCTAATAACTTCATTCGTTCTATCTGCCGTCTCAACTCTCAAGGCTGTGAAACGAGGCCCTCTCCCCTGGTCATGCTTGTCTCATACCCCAACCATGTCGTTTCTATCTTTGGTTCAAACAAAGCCCCTTCATGCATTTAATTCGATGCGACGTCATCACACGTGCTCCTCCCTTCTCATGACACTCTCATCAGCCAAGATGGCGCATTGCATTGCATGGCATTGCATTGTGAAGCTTTGACTTGGTCCATCTTCGGCTGCGACCCTGCCCCTTTTTCAGCTGAGTATCAAATATCACAAGTCCAGTCACAATATCGACGATAAATACATTCATTCAGAATAAGCGCGGACGCAGGTGTAGCCTTTCATCGATCCTACTATGCCAGTCCCATGTTTCCAATAAGTCCCCTCACCCCTGCTGTCCTTTTTGTTCTACTATGTGCTATACAGAAACCAAAAGAACCCATACCACTCACAGCAAGTATCAGCCCAAAGACACCTAACGTCATTTTTTATAAAAATCCTTTCGTAAGCATCGCATGCTCCATGCACTGGCCCCCTGGTGGGTTGCCGTGTAAGAGTCATACGCAGCTGAACCAGTAAACGCCTGTACCACCCATTCCTGTTTGTTGAATTATCTCATGTGCCTATGCAGTTGTGCTCCGTAATCCCATTACCAAGTCATAATGCATCCTGCTTTAGTGGTGAAGGCTCTCACTCCGCAGTCTTCCATTCGGAGCGTTTGACGCTCGCTCATTCATCCTCGTTACCCATTCGAGCACCGTCTCGTAACAGAGAACATATTGCCTTAGACTTTGCACCATGCTTAGTCTCTGTTCTCGGAAATCCTCTACCGTCTTCTGGATCAGATCTACACTATCGTCGTTTACCCAGTCCGTGTCGATATTTGCGCCTCCCCGGGCTGCCTTTCGTTCCATATTTGATCTCTGGCCTGGAGTGTAAAAGTTGAAGTGCTTCGTAGATCGGGGTGACGTATCCGTGTTTTCACCCATGGAAACATCTCCTTCATGGTCGCGAGATCGTAAAGATTCCATCTTTACCTGTCGCTGACGCTTCAACATGTCAATCACACTGTCGACCGTGCAGAATGTTCCGGTACGGCCACATCCAGCAGAACAGTGCACCAGCATGGGTCTCGCGCGAGAGTCAGCTTCAGGTTCATCGTACCAAGTGATGGGAGGCGGTTCGGTCGGCGAAAGCTTGGATCCCACCACTGAATTCGTCTCAACCGGCAGAGCAGAACGCTGCATGACATTGGCTAGCTCAACCAGCGCCAACAAGTGAGAGGGTTGTGCCGGGGTGCCAAAGTCGGGCCAAGATGGGAAATGCAGATGCGTAATCTCTCGAATTGGTGCGAACGGATGGGCGGTATGAGAGAGTGCAAACTTGCGAACAATCACATAGGGGGTTTCCGTTGGAGCGGCTTGAGCTGACTTTGGCGTCGGAGTCGCAGACTCCAGTGTGGTCGTTGTGTTTGCGCGTTTCCTTCCCTGGTCGCTGGTGGAGACGGATGGCGTATGGTGCGAGTCGGATCTGTGCTTATCAATATCCAGAGAAATCTTCTTCTCGGAAAGAAGTTTGAGTCTAATGGCCCCAAAGTCCCGGCCCTTCCAATAAGGATGACACTTGAGTTGGCCTCCCTCGGACTCGGCAGTCAACATAACGACTACACGAACATCCTGCTGCCAGATAACAGACCAAAAGTCCTACAGAAATTAGTCAAGCTCGCACACTGGCCAAAAGGCGGACATACCTCGAATGTGGCGGGAAGCGGGCCCTGGGTAGCAATGTAACGCTTGTTGCTTCGAGATGCTTTAAGGTGGCTGGCATTTATGTAATCACATGAACCTTCAGGCTTCTCCTGCAACTTGACTCGAGCGTGCTCAAAGGGCAAAATATCTTTGTATCTGTTCTTTACTCCCTTCTCAACACCACACAGCTGAACCTGGTTGCGCTTTTCCTGGCCGTGTGGATTGAAAGCCGCGTATGCCGCCTTCATTCGAGACTGCTCATCGACTTCAATATTCAAGAACTTGTTTGAGACATTCTTTCCGTGATCAGGCTTGGCGGCTGCCTCTCGAAGCCAGCTAGGCAAAGAGGGCGAATCCAAAGCAGAAGGTCGCGAAACATCCAGCTGACCTACACCATCTGCAAGGTCCATATTCTGTCGAATGTTGGAGAAGAATGGGTTGACATCATTGCTGGCATTTGGGAGCGAGACCCCTCCAATGACAGGCGCAATACCTCCATGACCAGGACCAGGCTTTCCAGGAGAACCAGTTGCTGACTGGTGGTCGATAAAGTCTGGGAAGTTTGCTTGGAAAGAGTTGAAACCGCCCTTCAAAATACAAGTATCGCCCGAGTAACCCTCATTAGTGAACTTCTTGATCATGTTCTGGGCGGTGATGGCATCTTTCTTATCAGATGCGTGTGCGTCGTAAACAATGATACAATCCGTCTCTTGCCACTTGGAGAATTTGTCCGAGTCAGAACTAGACTGGAAAGTCTGCTTGAGCTTTTGGATATTGAAGGTAGCTCGTTTAAGAAGGGTGGTAGGAATGCAAAGGTTGAGGGCACCTTGGATTCTAGACTGGGCGTAGTTCTGAGAAGAACGAAGGTCAAGGATGAGTAGCCGATCCTGGCTCACGCTCTGGAGCGTGTCCCGTAGTTGCTGACCAGTAATCATGCGAGGTTGTCCAGGCTCCAGTGATGCTGGTACAGTAGCAGAACGGGTAATATCTCGAGCATCAGGCGGCTCAGGACGGTGTTCCATTACAGACAGTCGAGGATCACGGTCTTCAGACCGGGTCAAACTAGTACGTTGTTGGGGCGGATCCATTGGTAAGGGAGACTCGAATCGTGTGATATTAAGGGCGGGACCATGGTTATTGAGAGAGGTTTCGGAATTGCGCTTTGAGTCTGAGGAAACGTAGGCTGAATCCTGTAAGCTGTCCTGATCGACATCCATTCGGCTAGTCGGTCGGACGTTGGCAGAGCTCAGACCGCGAGCAAAGGGAGATACGCCGCCAGTATCGCTACCGTGCGTATGCCATCGCGGAGGACGCGGGCGCGCAGGTGCAACGCTACTGGATGTCACTGACGGTTGGGCGTAGTGACTTGTTGAGAGGGCAAAAGACTTGCCCCGGTTTAGGTCTGCCTGCCTCCTGAAAGCTTCAAAATCGGGATTGGCATCTAGAGGAACCTGCTTTGGAATAGCGGCCTGGAACGACTTGATGGATGATGATGGGCTCCAGGTATCATGAGGGAGTCCTGACGAGGAGCCTTCCCGCTCATTGGCTGACTCGACAATGAGACCAAAATAGTTGGGACTAGGTGATCTATTATCGGAGACGACACGGGGCGAGAGCTTGGGCGGTGGATGGTTCTGGCCGACCGAGTATGGCATCCGGGGAGACGCAAGAGGCGTCGAAGACTTTTGCTGTTTGGTTGGGCGAAGAGTCTGAGAGTGAGAATGGGAGTGGGGGTGGTTGATATTGTACGAATTTGAACGAGAATGGGAGATGTTATTAGAGTGAGGCTGCCCAGCAGGAGAGTGCCGTGCAGGAGTCTTCATGGTATAATGCAAAGGCGTTCGGTCGCCAGTCCTCGAATCATGCATAACGAAGGTGGTGATCGGGGTAGTCGACGTCATCTCTAGAGACGCAGGGGGTTGAGAGAAGGCTGAGAGCGAGGCTCATAAAGCCATGGTGAACAAGCCGAGAATTAGCTGAACGTTGGAAGTGAAAGAGGCGGTTATTTGAAGCAATAGCAAAGTCGAGCTTCAGCTTCAGGTCAGGTCAGGTCAGGGTCTCGGGACGAGAAACCTTGGGACCAAGAGGGTGAGTGGTCGGTAGATTAAGAATGCAGATAGAGAGGAGAATCGAAGGTCAAGAAGCAAGAAGCGGGCGGATGGTGGGGTCTTGAATCCCTGAAAGACTTGGAAACAAGCCAAGAAGGGGGCGTTTACTTGGTAGGGGTCAGGGGGTGATGTCCTAAATTTTAGAGAGCAAAGGCACTAGATTCAGACGGTGGCCGAATTCGAAGGGTCCTGATGTGACGAGATGGTGGGAGGAGTGTGTACCATACAGTAATAGACTGTGACGCCGAGTTGCCTCAGGGTCTCCGTCGTGCGTAGGTAGTTAGGCACGGCAGCTAGTCTATCTCGAGGAGGTGACCCAGTTGGATGTAGAGATGAGATATACAGTACGTAGAGGACAGAGCAAGAAAACAGCACGATAGAAGTACCGTATTGGAAAAGGCGACGGGAGGCAGATGGCGATGAACGGTGGCAATACGATGGGATGAGATGGGGGCACGGCTTAGAAAACGCCGTTACCGTCGGGTCTAGTGGGATGGCAACGGTGGCGTCTGACAGCGATGACGTGGGGTGGAGAAGAGAAAGAAGAAAATTGATGAGGAGATGCATTCAGCAACGAAATAGGTAAGTAGATTGAGAATTTGCCATTTGTTGTTCATCTAGTGCTCTTATTCTTTTTTATAATAATTTATGAATTGTATTCAAGTATTGAAAGAGCTGGGGAACAATAGAGCGTGGTGATGTTAACTAGTCCACCGAGTACAAGGATGAACCATAAAACGGTTGCTTGCATGACTGCCAAAGCTCAAGGCGCTTACGTTACTCCAACCGTACCGTATCCTTGCTGCCGTATTTCATCCTATGCTTGGCCGAGACTGCGTCAGCGTGGGAGTGAGAATGAGGAACGTGGGCAGGTGGATCGCTTTTTTTTTCGCGTGGGGAGACGAGACGAGGGTTAGGATGGATTACAAACAAGCACATGAAATGCAATGCAGTGCCAGTGCGCTGCTGGGGTGGTGAGGTGGCCTAGAAACCTGTAGGTTGGCAGAATCATTCGATTATACCGATTGATGGGAAGTCTTTGTCAATACGACTATGCATACAAGGGCGAAATGCAAGAAGGGACCTATACCTAAAGGTACATACATACTCTCCTGAAACCCTCAAACTCTAAAAAAAAAATTGCTGTGTGAAAAGAAAAAAAGGTAACGTCGCAAGATCCGAACCCCCAATACAGCCTTCTTGGTCCTCACTACTGTATGTATGTATTAAACCTAAGCTTTTTTGGGGCTCGTCTGTTCGTTGTAGGTGGTCACCAAACGTCGATCAATGCCGCAACGGCACGTCAAAGTGCATAATAAGCAAAATTAACTCCTTCTTTCTCTCGTGTTATTGCCAGACCGACACCGACCATCTCATGAGGGCATGTTTGGAATAAAATGGTTGAAATGGTGGTGGGTGGTGTGCAGCAAAGATAGACATGTTGCAGAATGGTTCCCGGTGAGGACGGTCGTTGGGGCTAGGGATGTCGTGTGTAGTAAAGATCGTCCAAGCAACCTACAGATGATACATTCTTATTGAACGAAAAATATCCCTCCCTCCTGAAGACGGGACCGGAGTTGCGTATATCTCTCTCTCGTTTGCAGACCTCTCAAGTAGAGTCAGCCGTGCAGCTGAGCAAAGACCCCTTGACGATCATTAGGCTGATCAGTTTCTCTGGTTGGCCTATTGAATGGCTCTTCCGGCGGCGGAAGGAGGTTTTGTTACGAGATGGTTTATCAAGCTTCAATAGGAAGAAATAAATACAGACTTAGATTTTGGTTGACCAAAGTTCTGACAGCGATGAAGCAAGTGGCAAGTACCTGCCCAGTTTCAGCAGACATGCAGAGACGGATGACCCCTAAAGATCTGACGAGAGGGATAATCGAAGCCTCTATTGTTCCCATGTCCTCTCGTAATTGTCTCTAGCTTTTCTGCGAAAACTACACCATATGGCAATAAGGTTCAATTGAGCCTCGGGATGCCATCATTTTGCCCTTGTCCGTCATGATCAACCGTCCCCTCTCGAAGCTGTCTCCGTCTCCGTCCTCCCCCTGAATTCTCCATCGTCATTGAAGCGTCAAGGGTCCACCTACAAAGAAAGAAAGGAAAAAACAGGGGAGGCGTGTGCAGCAGTTTGTGTTTCTTTCTGTTCTTTGTCCATCCAACCAGAAACCCGCGTGGCGCCGTCGTTAACGTCACTGGTCCGGATATATTATCATCTTCTCATGAACTCGGCGCAAAGACAAACCTCCGCCTTTTTGCGAAATGCTATATTTCTGCCAACCTCCGCTTAAAAAGCAGCCGAGAGTCTAGAACGGTCGTGATCAACCTCGTCCAGACATTTCTTTGTTGCGTTGAAATTGCTCAGCCTGACCTACTTTGCCCTTATAAATTTGACTCTAGACCGCGAACGTAGATACAGTACCTCCTGCAATATGACGTAGAGGATGACACAATGCTCACCCACCGTTTGACAGCACCGTTATCGTCTCAAACGGAGTTTCAGCTCAAAGCCACCCGTCAGAAGCTGAATCGCAATCAGCTCCATCTTATCAGAAAACGGCTACTTCTCCGCTAGCATATTCATCTATGCCTGTACTATTCTGTTTCAAGCCTTGTTAGCCACAGAGTTTGCATGTCGCCTTGAATTATTAAAATTCTACGGATTCATAAGGATCAAGTTTGTCATGCGGGCCTCGTACTGTAGCAAATCCAACATCTCGGCCTTTGCGCAGCCCGAAGCTTCGCTGTGGATTACCAACCAACCCAAAGGCTTTCCAGCCTTATCCGGAGATGGCTGCCGTTTCACGCCGTCTTCCGTTCCTATTACGGTTCCTGATCAAGGACCTGACGCCTCTTGCGCTAAGGGCACGCCCGCTGGAAGCCTCAGACATTGCTCACCGTCACGTCTGTCTATCCACATCGAAGGGCCTGGACCCTGAGATCATCCCCCCAAGCCGATGAGATTATCAAATCACTAGGATTGCACGCGAGTAACTCGAGCTCATATGAGCGAATACGGATGCATTGCAACTGATCAGCGGCGCTTGTTAACCCATCTCTCTCAGCTCCCTCGATAGCACGGCGTGGCCTCAATTCTAGGACCTACAATCGGCCCTGTAGGCACACGCATGATCGAATCCCATAGTCACCAACGTGGAACTTCTCGGCGGGAAGACTTTATCCTTTACCGCTAGTTGTTCCCAAGAACAATGGCGCCAATTCTAAGGCCCCAAAGGCTAGTGCCACGAGACGCCTCACGAACTAGGACTAGCTTCATCGAAGCAAGGCGGACCCTGGCTCGGGATCTGGAGCTGGAGGGGCACGAGATAAACAACAGCCGTTGTCTATGATTCCTGGCTAGGAAATGCCTGTTGTTTTCTCGTCTGATATTCCACAACTACCTGGTCATCTCTATCTAACAAACCTGCCGGGCCCCACGCGGAGAATACTTCTGCGAGCCACATGGCATGGCGATTCGGAAAAGCCATTCCACGAGTCTCCTTCATATCCCGGATGCCTGGACTGTGAAAGGTCTATGCGGCCTCAGTGACGTATGTTGGACCGTTCTAGATGCTCAAGGCTGTGCCTCAGCTGGGTACAACGCATGAATCAATGGGTTCTAGATGCTGACTATGACATCGTTGACTGAGTTGAGCCTCCTCTTTGACGACGACATGTTGAGTTATCAGTTATAAGTTCCACAGGGCCAGTATCCCTGTTCTAGATGCAGCCAGCCATGCCGATCATGCAAGCAAACCACACGAGGTAGTTCCTTTTCTGAGCATAAGGCTGGATAGACGAATGCACACTGGATCGATTTTGTTCCCAGTCTAGTAAGCTGGGGGCAATGTGGAAACAGAATGCCCTCGCTTCCGACTGGCTGTGGGATCTTGAAATGGTTCACCCTGGCTTCGATAGGAGCTGTCTCTCAGCATCCCAGCGTGCCTATGGTAAGCTTGGCATGAAGAGTCTAGATACTCCATGAGATGGCCCATACTGGTCATCGGAGGGCTTCTGGCTGAACTGCGTATGGATCATGAGGTTGCATCTGCAATTGGATAGAGGTGGTGAAGTGGAAGCCAGAGATATGCCGATGATGTCTAATCTAGGAATTATACATCAGTTTTATGATTGCCAGAGTTAAGAACTATAGTTAAGGTGGAGAACACCTTGGGTTTCGTTGCCTTTCTTATGCTTTGATTCCACACAGTCCTTACACGTCTTGGACAGTACAGCCCATCATGAGGGTCATTGTCCATACCTGGATATGAGTAACTCGAGCCTATTGTGTAAATTTACTAGCATAAAATTTTATCTACATGAACCTCATCACTTAGTATCTGAAAGAACAGTGTAATTCGTAGCAGCTAATGAGATTCTGCATAGTGGGCTACTCTGACATTTCTTGTGTTGTCTCACTTGATAGTATCATCGATTAATCACGAGTTAGCTCGTACCTAAAATATCTGGGCCCTTTGGAGGATTTTCATACATACATATATTGCCAAAATTGAGAATAGTCTACCACATCCCTATCTGATAATCTGTTGATAAAGCCAAATGGCTACGGATCTCTTTCACAAGTACGCATGCTTCACTCAACCGTTCAAAACGTCAATACTATCTTATCTATCTTATGCCAGGCTTGATCCTCAGACATGAGAGCAAACCGCTCCAATTCCTGTGGATTGGAAATTACAAAACAAGTGCTAACCTAGCTTCTCTAGCTGTTTATGCTCGCCTAAGCGTCAGTCCGACTTAGTCGTCACAGCCAATTTGGCATGTCTTGATCAATAGTCATGCTTCCGGCTTCCCGGTCCATGTACACCGCCATATTCTCAAGTTACGAGGCTTAAACTCAGGCCTCAACGCAGCAATCAATTGACCGAGGCTCTTGCAATCGTGCGTTGCGTATACTTGTCTTCCCCCTGTCAACAAGCTCCCACCGTCAGCTCCAATCTACAGGGCCCAACTAGCGCGACACGAGACTCGGACCTTTGAAACTCGTACGGGTATCGGAGCGGCCGAACGGGACCGGATAGAGCTCCCGCCTGAGAGATCTGGACTACCTATCTAGTTCGTTGGTGGTCTGGAGACTCGAGTGGCCAGGGCTTTTAGCTGGGGATTGCCAGTTGATAGTCTACGGGATGTGAGGGGGTCACAGATGGCTCCTTTAGCACAAGTCGCTGTTTGAGCACGCGGAGCGTCATATGAGAGTTTTGTAGGCCACATCATTTACATACAAATCCTAGGATTTAGTAGCAACGCCTTTTTGTAAGATGCGTGGTAATCCCAGGAGTACACTTCTGGGAACCTTTCGTACTATCATTATATGCATGTATACAGCGTCCTTACATTATGTAACCCGTCTACTCCAGACTTGCGCGTCCGCTTGGGACAATCCGATTTTCAGCATTACCTTGTAAGAATAGCCAATGCGAGGTATATTAGGAGTCACCCCTTGGACTAAGGCTTCACGAGATCAATGTCTCAGATTGGAGCGGAGCGATCTCTCCGGTGCAAAGACATCCAGGCATGGAGGCTGAAACTTGTGGAAAGTCAATGGACCAGCTGATGCAATTCGAGACAATTCCCATATCGTTTTCGCTACTTGTCGCATGGCGTTTCTGAAGCCACTTTTCATCTAGCGTGTCGGGGGTGCACCATTGGAAAGACACTTTCTCATGGTACCGGCTTATCCATACGATATCAACTCATTTTACTGGTATGCCGGCTGGGTAACTAACGCCAATTATTTGATCAGAGATCTTTGATCATAAAATGAGCATAGCATATCTTGGGATATCGTCATCAAGCTTGTTGAGTTTTGTATATTCAGGACGATCTCGTCATGGCACTTGGCCTTCCATGTTATTCGATATCTGCGAAGATGTTATCAATCCAGATATAGGTATTAAATATGATTCGGGAGTTCGTTTGTCAGATATGTACCATTAGATAGTAGGCATTCGTATCAACGCATCAAGCAGGATGCCCAATCCCAAGCACAAACACTCGCTAAATGTAATTACGCTCATGGATAGCGAGCATCACAAGGCAAGATCACGTTTACAAGTAGTTCCCCGTATCTTCGGGTCATTGTGTCCATTATTGGTACAATTTACTATCCTTGCAACTCCCCTCCCGCCGCCATGCCCCAACCCATCTAAAAACGACCAGGTCTCATCGCGACCCAGCAGATGTACCAGCAGGAGAGATGAATGAAAGGTGGAAATAAAAGAACGCCCCTTGTTGCGATTTTTTTCACTTCCAGAGCTTGCCGAGAGACACCTCTTTGTCGTCGTGCTTGTTGAGAATCTTTGCCGTGGCGAGTTCAAAGTCCTCTTGTGTAACGTGCACTCTTCGCTCACGGAGGGCGTACATACCGGCTTCCGTACACACACCCTTGAGCTCGGCACCAGAGCATCCGTTCATCTTCTCGGCGATCTTGGTGAGATTGATACCGCGGGTCAAGTTCATCTTGCGGCTGTGAATGCGGAGAATGTCGGCGCGGGCCTCAACACTCGGTGGGGGGAACTCGATCTTTCGGTCGATACGTCCTGGTCGAAGGAGGGCGGGGTCAAGAATATCGAGACGGTTCGTAGCCATGATGACCTTGATATTTTTGGTGGGCTCGAAACCGTCAAGCTGGTTGAGCAACTCAAGCATAGTTCGCTGGACTTCAGAATCTCCACCTGAAGAACCCTCCACGCGTGAGGAACCAATACTGTCGATTTCATCCATGAAGATGATGGACGGAGCGTGCTCTCGGGCCATGACGAAGAGTTCTCGCACCATTCGGCTACCCTCACCAATGTACTTCTGTACTAGCTCGGAACCTGACACTCGAATGAATTTACAGGCAGTGTGATGAGCGACAGCTCGTGCCAGCAGTGTCTTTCCAGTGCCGGGAGGGCCGTACAACAAGACACCCTTGGGCTGTGCGATACCAAGAGACTCGAAGAGCTCAGGGTGCTTGAGACCAAGCTCGATAACTTCCTTGATCTCCTTGATCTGCTGATCCAAACCGCCAATCATGTCGTATGTGCTGTCGGGAACCTTTTCCACCATCATGAGAGAGACGAGGGGGTCGACGGAGGAGGGGAGCATCTTCTCGAGCTTGTAGCTATCGGACAGTAGGGTGACTCGCTTTCCGGGGGTAAGCTTGCCGATATCAACGCTATCCGACACATCGACGACTGGGAGAGGTAAGCATACGAATCTTGAAAGAAAAAGAGCAAGTGAGCGTACCATATTTGCCTTCTGGGTGCACCTTGACAAGAATCTTCTTGGTGCTCATGACCTTGACAACCTCGCCAACATAGGATCCGGGCTGCTGCAACAAGCCCAGCTCTTCTCTCAACAATCGCACGCGGGAGTTGTAGTCATTTCTCTGAGCTTCAAGACGACGAAGTGCAGCCTGGCCCTTGAGGATCTCGAGCTTCATCGCCTCGATCTTGTTGTGGTAGTACTCGTCGAGCGCCATCTTGGCGTAGCTCCCTTGACGTCAGGAAAACGGGTTAATAGGTATGGTTCGGAGATTCGGATTCGGAAGATTCGTGTGAGCAACCAAAATTACAGGATTGAGGTGGAGGTGGAGGTTGCGATGGGGGTCGAGAATAGGTAGAGTCGGCGATGGTTTGCGATGAGGTTGAAGCTCGATGACAAGGCTACAGCTTGTCTCGTAATCCTCCAAAGCAAGTGAGTGCACAGGCCAACCAAGGTGGGAGTTGCGCTGTGGTCGGCGTTATGTTATGCCGTCGTCCGGTCAGCTCGAGGGTCTAGGGTAGGCGTGATAACGGTGGAGCTCTACCAGCTCCGCTATATTGCAGCACTCTCTGCCGTGCTACCCCACTGAGTCAAGCTAAACCGCTTGAACCTTGTCGATCGAGACGGGTAGAAGAACCAAGATATAATCCTCTCAGAGTTTTGATCAGCAGCTCGGCTCCCGCGGGCTACTCGACTCGTGGGTAATGCTTCCTCTTCTCTCCAATGGCTGTTTTATGGTCGCGAGTACGTTCTAGTACCCCACCCGTTGACCATGCGCAGTATCAAAAGTCGTGCAAAGAGCCGCCAACCAAGACCCTGGAGCTGCAGAATGACGTTGGGCGATTGAACTGGGGGGAACACGCGCGATGTGCGGTAAGACACACTAGACTATTCTTGGTGAAGGTGGAGGATCACGAGCTGTGAGCTTGGGGGAGTTGTGGATCAGATAGAGGACCTATCTCGATGCTGTTGCGCTCGTACATATGTACAGACTGTAGTGCTGGTTTGTAAAAAGCATGGTAACCAAGGTATGTAAGGAATGGATATAAACACGCGGTTTCTGAAGCGGGACGGGATACGGCGTCCAAAATTTATTGTAGTTGCCGTGCTTAGTATGGCAGTAAATGTGTAGTTGGGTTTATTCGTCAACGTCTTATTAGGTTTCTTGTAGGAATTAAAGAGGCTGGTCGTATCCGTACTTCTTCTTCCTTCTTCCTTCTTGACCTTTGTCTCTGGTGTTTTTGGCAAGTTCTCTGCTTTCCACGGTCTGCAGTTCCAGAAGGTAACCTCAACCCAGTTTTCTCCATCGGGAGCGCCGTTGATCCCCTTTTCTTTCTTCCTCTATCTCATCTCTTCCGTCTTCTGCCTCGGGCAGAAAAATCAAATAAACAAGAATCGGCCGAGCTCATTTCAATCTCCAGACCCAACCAACTCAGCCCAACCCACCTCATCTCGATTCTTGGTTACTTGGGCCGCTTCCATCATCGCGTCGCATCGCATCAACTGCTCATCTTTCTCGGCCTTGTAACATTGGCATGCTCGGCATTCCCACCTCGATTTGTTGTCCAGTCTTGGGTTGGTATTACTCGGCATTCTCGACCTTGTGTCTCGCTCGTTTCCCGCTTCTCTCTTGTTCATAACTTGCAGTGAGCACAAAAACATCCTCGTGACAACATCGCGTTGGGTATTATTTGACCGCCCCGCGCTGACCGCAGTGTCATTATTTCACTATGGATCCCCCAAAGCGAGAGGGTTCGTCTACTGGGCGCCAGCTAGGCGATTCATCCGGCAACACATCTCCTGCAGACACGCGCCATTTGCATCCGCTGGCTCGATCCGAGTCCATCATTCGAGACGAAGAGAGTTATTCCGAAAACCTCCAATCTACAGATACAGTGCGGCGGAGACCTGAGGGCTATGGTAGGTTTCATGATGCTTGCTTGGCAAAGACCCAGGATTAATCTTAAACCTTTATAGGCTCGATAAGCGGACAAGCTCCAGCCGCTCCCAGTTCTGCTGGTCGGTCGGCCGAAACTTCTCAAGACCGTACATCGTCTCGCCCGACCCAATCGTCGCGTCCTTCAAAAGGCCCCGAGAGAATGCGATCCGTCACCCGATTGCGAAAGCCACCCATGCCTCGACGCCCGTCCTCGACGACGCCCCATCGTGGCGGTGTCTTCTCAGCTGATGACGACGTCCACGAGGTAGAAGCTGATGCTGCCGAACGCCAGCAGTCCTACCGCCGCCGACCTCAGCTTCCGACACAACTTTCCCGTGTTCAATCGCGCCCAGACGACAATGATGAAGAGGATGACACCAACGACGATAACGGGGAACCTTCTGACAGCCCTGCCGAAGCTCAAGAGAACCAGGAAGAGGAGCTTCCTCTCCAAGACCACGTCGATTGTGACTCGGACAGTGAAGTCAGTGAGGCAGAGAGCTTCACCCTCAAAGACCGACAGCAGGCCATCAACCAGACTCATCCTTTTGGTATTCGTGTGTGGAAGCCAGCGTTGTACAAGAAGGATCGTTCGATTCAAAAGTTTGCACAGGCCGATATTCACTCTGCTCCTGGCGGCCGAGTGAGCAACTGGCTGCTTCTCTTCAATCTATTCTGGACACTCCTGTTTGGTTGGTGGATGGCTGCACTGGCAGCTTTAGGCGCCATCGTGTGCCTGATCTTTTCTGCTGCTCCTAGTGGGAGAGAGTACGGAACAGTTCTCTGGGGTCTTGCAGGATACTTGTTTTATCCCTTTGGTAAGTTTGTGCGATTGGAAAAGGATGAGACATACATGCATGAGGACCAGGATGAGGGACGGAGCATTTCGGAATACGAGCAATGGCAGAGCGGAGACCTCGAGTACGGTCGGCTCTTCTTTGGACCTGATCGCAATCGCTCGATCATAGGACGTTCGAGGAGAAGTATCGATTCCGAACCCAGCGAGACAGAGAGTCTCCTTGGCCGTGGTCGACGCGGCGAGTCCTCCGAGCTGCCTCCTCGAGCCAAGAGAAGACTATTTGGTCGTGGCCAGTGGAACATTGGCCGTGTCATCTTTTTCGTCTTCTTCTACTGCCTGATTTCACCCTCCCTTCTGTTCGTCTCTGGCATCTGCTGGTTCCTGGTGTTTTGGATTCCAATGGGCAAGGCCACGTTCTTGCTCTTCGACCATCTGCGACGACATCCTTTGGCCTTGTCTTTCGAGACGGATATTAGATATGTTCGTGTTGAAGATGCGCCAAGCTCATCTGTCCTCCTTTGCACCTACCGCGCTGTGGGATCCAGATACTGGAAGTATACCGTCGACGGTACCAACATCTTCCTCATCAACCTCATGGTGGTTGTCGTCTTTGTCATTGTTGATTGGGTCGTGCTTGAGGGCATGCTTCATGTCGAGAACTTCATCACGTCCCCTGCTTTCCTTTTCTGTTCTGGCCTACTATCTATCATACCCTTGGCCTACTTCATCGGGCAAGCCGTTGCTTCTATTTCTGCTCAGTCTTCGATGGGTGTCGGTGCGGCCATCAACGCTTTCTTTGCGACTGTTGTCGAAGTGTTTCTCTACTGTGTCGCACTCACGCAGGGCAAGGGCCAGCTTGTTGAGGGAAGTATTGTTGGCAGCATCTTTGCTGGTATCCTGTTCCTGCCAGGCATTTCCATGTGCTTTGGTGCCATTAAGCGAAAGACACAGCGCTTCAATGCCCGCTCCGCAGGGGTTACGTCTACAATGCTGCTGTTCGCTATAGTCGGCGCTTTTGGCCCAACCCTTTTCTACCAGATTTACGGAACCCACGAGCTTAACTGCATGGACTGTGAGGATTATAATGTCGGCGAGAACGGCCGAGACTGCCGTCGCTGTTATTTCAGCCAGGCCCCTTCGCTGAGTGACAGGTTCTATCTGGAGGCAGTTCGACCTTACTGCTACATGGCGGCCACGATGTTGTTTTTCTCATACCTGATTGGTCTGTGGTTCACTCTTCGAACACACGCTGCTGTTATCTGGAATGCTGAGGTTGACGAGAAGCGTCACGAGGATCACATGCATTCATCCAGCCTCCGAACTTCTCAGGTTCACACTCAGGTTCATCCTACAGCAAGTGCCGAGACTAGTGGCGCCGATGTGCGCGATTCTCAGCTCTACAAGCGCATTCTGGGTCAGTCTCTGAAGCAATCTGGGATTTCGGAGGAATCCTCCCGCCAGAGCTCCACGGTTGGGCAGACTCTTGCCCCTAACGGCTCAGCTTCTACTCCTCACGTTGTTCCTCCAAAGTCCAGTGGTGGCGGCGAGCCGTCTCGCTCTCTCCATGTCCCAGGCCTCAGTGATGCTGACAACAAGATCCTTGTACGCGAGGTCACTGAAATTGCTGCCGCCGCTGCTACTATTGCTTCACGCGAACGAATGGCGAGAAAGCTGTCCTCTGCTCCTCCTACGCAGGCACCAGGCGCTCGTCCGGCGGCGAGCCGTCAGCACACTCATGCTGACGTTGCCGAGACTGAAGGCCCTGCCACCGAGGCTCACCAGGCACACGGTGGCCATGACGCCCCCAACTGGAGCCGCGCCAAGAGCTCCATCATTCTGCTTGGAGCGACTATTCTGTATGCTATCATTGCCGAAATTCTGGTCGATACCGTAGATGTGGTTTTGGAAAGCTTCTCGATTGATCAAAAGTTTCTCGGTATCACCTTGTTCGCCCTTGTACCCAACACGACCGAGTTTTTGGTAAGACGCCTACCCACACCTTGAAGGATGATTGCTAATCGCAGATAGAACGCTATCTCATTCGCTATGAATGGAAACATTGCATTGTCGATGGAGATTGGTTCGGCTTACGCACTGCAAGTGTGTCTGCTTCAAATCCCTGCGCTTGTCTTTTACTCGGCATTCTGGCCAGGTATTCCCGAGGGTGCCGATCCCGCCTTGTACACCTTTTCACTTCTATTCCCCCAATGGGACCTTGTCACAGTGATTCTGTGCGTTTTCTTGCTGAGCTACATGTACGGCGAAGGAAAGAGCAACTACTTCAAGGGCAGCATCCTCATGCTGACCTATCTGGTTGTTATCATCGGCTACTACTTCAGTGGTTATACGTCTGATGCTATGGGCATGCAGCGATTCGATGTTATGGGAGCCGATGGCAAGTACCAGAGTTATAAGACGATCGGCAGATCGACAAGGGGAATGGCTTATCCGGCCTGACTGAGTTGATGGTTTTGTGGGGAGGGGGATGGGTGCAGATAGTCGAGGAGATGGTATGCATTATCTGGGCGGGCTGTTAACACTGGACATACACTGCATCATCATACATACATACACAAGGAGAGGTGCCCGCTTGCATTGTTCTGGATTCGTGTTTATCATTAGGGGTCAGTGGGCTTTGGCCGGACTTTGTTTGACTTGCAGCATTGCCATGTTAGGGTCTAGTTCTGTTATGAGGTTCAGTCAGTCATTGCAAGGTGTTGATCATTTGGTGTTTGGGAATGACAAGTTTTGTCTCGCGCGTATCTGGTGTCACAGCAACAACGTCTCTCGTGATAAAGTTCATATTCTAGGAATCAGTCTATGATTTGTTATGCAAACGATATTGACAAAGGCCTATTACTGTGGCCAGGAAATAGTACTATATACAAAGAAGTGAGTGACATGCTGCCTTTCCATACCCTATCAAACCAACCCCTGAATTCCTTGCACAGCATTCATCTAAGCCATGCCGAAGCCAGCAGAGGTCATGACGCTCTTGGCGCTGTTGTAGGGAGCGGCCTTGGCAACGGTCTTGCCCTTGAAGTTGGCAAGGAAGCCAGTAGAGGAGCCGCTGAGGGGACCAGAGCTGCCGAAGCCGTTCATCTCACAGTTGCGGCCAAGGCCAGCAGCGCAAGCGGTGTTGGCACTGGCGCTGGGGGCGCTGAAGAGCTGGCCCTTGTATCCCTTGGAGTTGACGGGGAACTTGACGTTCTGGAAGACGTTGCCCTCAGCAAGGACGGAGCCAGAGTCGATCTCGAAGGCGTGGTCGGGGACGTCGTGGAAGAAGTTGTTGACGGCGTGGAGCATGGTGTTGCCAGCGACCTTGGGGCCACGGCCGGAGACGCGGTAGACGTAGTTGTTCTTGAAGGTGACCATGTCGTTGGCACCGGCGAAGTAGATGCCCCAGTAGTGGTAGGTGTTGCAGCTGGCGGACCAGTTGGTGGTGCCGTCAATCTTGGAGTTGGAGATGGTGACACGGTTGCAGGCCTTGTTGCCGAGGACGATGTGCTGGCGACCGATCAGGGAGGTGGTGACGTGGTCGATCCAGACCAGGTCAGTGTCGTCGAGGGTGATGGCATCACCGCCCCAGACGAGAGAAGGGTTGAGCTCGGTGATGTGGACGTTCTGGATGATGACGTTCTTGGCGCCGACGATCTTGAGACCCTTTCCACGGATGACACCCTTGGAGCCAACGCCGATCAGGGACTTGTTGGAGCCGACCTGGATGCCACGGACACCGGCCTTGTCGTACTTGACGTTGACCTTGGGGGCGTTGGGCTGGTAGTTGTCGCACCAGCCGTTCTGGTTGATGGACAGCTGGCACTGGGAGCCAGTACCCCAGGGAGCGCAGCCCGTCTCGGAGGCGGTACCCTCAGAGCCGATGAAGCTGATGGTGCGGTCGAGGTAGATGACACGAGGAGTAGAGTCACCGAGGTACTTGACGAGCTCGGCGGCGTTCTTGGGGTAGACGGCAGCGGCGTTGCCACCGCCGGTGGTGGAGGAGGCGAAGCCCTCGGCCTTGGTAGGAAGGGCGCAGAGGGCGGAGGGGAGGAGGGCGGCGACCGCAAAGAGGGTCTTGAAGAGGGAAGGCATCTTGACAGACAGCGGTATGTGTATATACAAGTAAGTGAGTTTGGCAGTAGTAACAGTAGTCCAGCCACTGGTTGTGTGAAAGAATGAATGAGTAGTGTGTGAATGAATGGATGAATGAATGGCAAGAGAGAGGTATCGTGAAGCTCATATATATCTATAGTCTTCACACCCTGGATGGCCTCCTCCTCCTCGGACTCTCCCGACTTAGACAGGATGCCTCTGATGGATTCGCTACATGGATGATGCTTGGCAACGGCACCTCGGCAACCAAAGAGACGTGCGTTTCTGCGTCTTGTCCTGGTTAGAATCACTATACCAGACTGTAGAATACAGCCTTATTCTAGAATGAAACCCTCCATCGAGCCACAGGGGCCCTGTGCACTCCGGTGGCCCGGTATTGCCCCCGGTCCGTGTTTCCGCATTCGGCCATGGCGATGCTTCTCATTCGTGGGATCCTGAAGCACGCAGGGCCGACGTTTCGGCGTGGTGGGTTATGTGTAGAGATACGCCCCCCTGAGAGTAGATGGTAAATTACATGGTACACGTGGATTTGTATTAGCTGCAAGGCAATGACAGTAACTACAATTACACCACCACATGACTGCATCGCTGGCTTGCTTGCCATGTCGTGCTCGGTAGAGGCCCTCCGGACCCGATAAAGCGGTTCGGCCGGTGAGAACGAACCATCTATGGAAGGTCTCCTTCTTGCTCGCCAAGGATCGAGCTGGACTATTGAAGTTTAGTTTCCACCGACGTCGAGTGGACAAGGCCATTATTCCATATTTGCTGTGCGGGTACCCACTCTACGGATATCGACTGTAATATGCGCAAAGGAGAACTTGCCCCAGCGCCCTTTAAACTTTGATAGTACTTTCTTTGACTTTGACCATTTGGCGAGTCGTTGGAGAATCAGGTGAACAAGTTGTTGTTGTTGTTGTTGTTGTTGAGGGGCGATACGAGCGCAATGGTCTGATGTGGGCGTTCCTGTTGTGCTGACTCGCGTTGGCAGTTTCAGGGCCGAATGCGAACTCCTCTCTGTTGTGGCTCGGTCCTCGTCTTTAGCATAGTCAGTCCTATGATAGCTAGCTGCGAGCTGGGCTCTAAACTACTATGCCGAGGCTAAGAAAGAGTTGTTTGGGATTTATTATACTTTCAACTTGCAGCAAAGACGACGACGCTAAGAAAAGACAACTATCGATAGTTATGATGGCTTGTTCAGAGACTATCTAGTTGAAGATTTCCATCACATTATTCTTGGGATGGCTTTTTTTATTATAGTGGAAGACATTGATATCGTCAAGGACTTGTACATATTTCAAGCCAGAAAGAAAGGACTTGTCATGCATCAACGGTAAGAAGCGACTGTAGATGTGAACCAACGCTCTTCCATAGCTCACGGTCAAATTCCTCACAACCGACTAGCAAATTAAACAGCATGTTGACAGAGCCCTGGATGCGCCCCCGGTGATTCCCGCTGGGATAGCCCAGCTGCTGTCTGCTGCCATTGATGTAAAGGCTCATCAAGGGATCTGCCGCGTCATTCACCCCCTCCGCGACGAGGGCTTTACAATGCCGCCTGGATCGGGTACGGGGGAGGCCAAGGGAGATGTGTGCATTATACGGCGGTATAGGCGGTAAGGAAACTCTCATCATGGGACTATTGCTCCAATCTGTCTGTCCGCTGCTTCGCTGCACTCCAGGCGTAGCAAGAGACAGTGGCGACTTTGTGATGCTGGGGCACTTGACTTGACTTCACTTCACTTAACCTGCCGTTCATGCTTGTGCAATGTCAAGATACCAGAGTGTAATAAACCTTGCTTGCCAGTCAGTCAAGTCTGTCTGACAGGCGGAAATGATGCAGCAGTTTCGCCGTCAATATAAGGTGTTAAGCTCAAGACTAGTGTATGATAGGCTTCCTCTTAGAGTTCACAAGTGCTGAGATCGTTGTAATTTCTACCCGGGGTCCCATAAAGTCAGCTACTGACTACTGTACTCGTGCGTTGGCAACCGAAACTCTCTTCCATATTAACTATGTCGAATATCTCCAGCACTAATTACCGCATAAAGCTAAGGCGGTTATAGCTGGGAGTTGTAGCAGATCTGCCAGGATATTTCCTCTCCAAGAAAAGCGAACCCTTGGTTATTAGATAGAGGATAGTGAGTGTCTATATATT
Organism: Fusarium sp. NRRL 66182; assembly: GCA_013266265.1. Classification (NCBI taxonomy): domain Eukaryota; kingdom Fungi; phylum Ascomycota; class Sordariomycetes; order Hypocreales; family Nectriaceae; genus Fusarium; species Fusarium sp. NRRL 66182. Next base: position 100,151 of record JABFAK010000161.1, read on the forward strand.
TGAAACCAAGGATTTTGGGCATTTCCAACGACTCATGCTAGTGCTTGTCGTGTGCTTCTTAGGCCGCTGACGTTAAAGGCTTGCAGGATAGTTGATTGCCTAGTCTTGGGTGCCACATATACCCAAGTGTGGTAGAATTTACCCTAAAACCATATTCATTTACATGCACAAAGAGCAAATCATGAATGACGACTCTCAATTCATGGTCTTGGACTTGTTGTTATCAAATAATGGACATGTGCTTGTCAAATTCCAGTTGTGTCTGATGTTGCAAGTGAATGCTTTTTATAACATGCTGATATCAGGCCAGACATCAGCGACACCTGAATCACTCACTCCAAAGAAAGGTAGACAATTGCTTTAATCAACAAACAGTTTACAAAAAAAACTAATAAAAAAAACCTAGACAATACAGCCATGTCCCATCAAGTTATTCCACTCACCGTCCAATTCGAACAGACCTGTCCAAGGCGGACAACGGGTTCTGCTGCCCACGGAACGTTGCGCTGAACGTCATGGAGATGATCGCAAAGGGCCTGTATCTCACTCAACCAGTGTGCTATTCAACGTCTAGCACCGACATGTGTCTGTATATCTGAACTTGTTTGTTTTTGCTTTTATGGCGCCAGCAAGAATGAGCAGTTCAAAATAGCCATCATCTGGAAGACTGACGCGGCAATGATGGACCGTTGCGGGCAGCCGTGTGCGAGCAGGCGCTTCGCGAGAGCATTCGCAGAGCTAGGAAGCCCAAGGATGGGAGCTTGAAGATGCTATGGGAGGGGCTCCGTGACGCTGAGTCGGCAATCCTATGTCGACTTGCTGGTGAGTGAGTGAGCGAGCGAGTGTTGAAGCCATCGTGATGTGAAGAGTCAAAAGTTAGTGAACGCAGCGCACTAACAAGTGACCCCACTTTCATAGGTAGGTAGCTTAGGTAGCTTAGGTACCCAAGGTATATAGTCTTCTCCCGCGCCCAAGAATTGATTTGATTGTGGTTGTCCTGTACCTCTCTAGTTAGGTAGGTAGTAGCTCTTGGTTCGAGTAAATTTCTCTCCCTCCTCCTCCTCCTCCTCCTCCTCTTCTTCTTTTCCTTCTTTTCCTCCTCCATCTTTCATCTTCCATCTCTTCTTTTCCTTTCCTCTCTCTCTCGCTCTCTCTCTTTCTCGAGTCTCCACCGCTTCCGAGGACGATATCTTGGCTCCATCTCCACCCAACACCCAACACCACACACGCAAACAAAACCCTCACACACTTGCATGTATATGAATGGAACTGTCATGTCACGACGATAACCAACCCAGCATACCATGACGGACCAACAACAGCAGCGCCAACGCCAACACCAACACCAGCATCAACTGGAACTGCCGCAACGTCAAGACACCCCCACCGCAACCACCACCACCGCTGCCACTGCCACTGCTGCCACTACCATATCGCCCCCAGCCCCCGCTTCTGCCCCCCCTCAGGCTGAGCTTATCCCCGCCGAGGACCCTGAAGTATGTCCCCCATCAGACCTTTTAATAATAAAAACACACACACACACACACACACACACATCATCCATCCACCCATTCACCCATCCATTCGTAGAGTATTACTTAATTGTTAACACGATGTTGCTCTTTTTCTCGTCCTGCTGTAGAATACCCAAGATGATGACCGTTTTGATATTGACTCTGCCCTTGGGTCTGACGCGTGAGTGTCACCACCTCCTGCTCTCAAAGCGTACATGTCTGTCCATCTCACACTGATCTACGCTGTCTATGCCAGCGCCAGCTACCTATATCCCGCCTCGATAACTGCGAGCATCTTGGAATACAGAACTATTCAGGGCCGTACCTATCACAGCGACCGCCATCCGACTGAATACTTTACCCCAAACGACGACCAGCAGCTTCAGTCGGTCGACCTCACCCATCACTACCTCACCGTCCTCCTCGACAACAACCTCTTCTTGGCGCCCATATCGCCCCATGTCCAAACCGTCCTCGACGTGGGCACAGGGTCCGGGATCTGGGCAATGCAGGTCGTCACAGAACATCTCTCTTGCTTCATACACTAACACACACCCTCCAGAGACTTTGCAGACCTATACCCCAGCGCCCAGGTCCTCGGCTCAGACCTCTCTCCCTGCCAGCCGGAGTGGGTGCCGCCCAACGTCCACTTTGAAGTAGCAGACGCCACCCTCTTCTGGCCTTGGAAGGATGACTACTTTGACTTTGTCCACGTCCGCTATCTCTTTGGCGCCATCCGGGACTGGCCTGCCCTCTTCCGCGAGGCCTACCGCTGCTGTGCGCCCGGCGGCTGGGTCCAGTCCTGCGAGGCCGACATACACTTCTACTCCGACGACGGCACCACTGATTGCGAGCACGCGCTCAAGACGTGGGAGAAGCTCTACGAGGACGGTGGCGAGGCCATGGGGAGGACCTTTTTCCCGCACCGTGAAGCTATGCAGGAGAGGGGCATCGCCGAGGCTGGTTTCACCGACGTGAGGATAGTGGACTACAAGGTACGGATAGCCTCATCCAGATCCCAACCGACTGCTGCTGACGCCGTCTCGACAGCTGCCTGTGGGAGGCTGGCCAAACAACCGCAAGCTAGCCGAGCTGGGCGAGTATGTCACGCTGACGCTGGAGAACGACCTTGAGGGTGAGTGTCTGTCGCCCCATCTTCAGTCTGCGACACTGACAGGTCCGCTAGGCTACACGCTCTATCTGTGGCACAACGTCCTCAGCTGGCCGAGGGAAGACTACCCGGTATTTCTCGCCGGCATGCGCAAGGCGATACACAACCGAAAGGTCCATGGGTACATGATGGTGCGTTATGTTTACGGCCGGAAGCCCACACATACCACGACATGAATATCAAGAGCGAGAACGCGTGAACGAGAACGAGAACGAAAACGAGACGAGACGGTCTGGAGAGGACGGGCACATTAATTCCAAGGACGAGGGCTTCGACCAGACAATGAAGGCGTATTTTTGGCTAGCTTCATCGTGGTTTGATGAACAGCACATGTTAATAAACATAGTAATCCAAGCGACTGCTTCTCTCAAGTCAATCACACGGGCAGTACGACGTGGCATTGTGCTGCTCTTCTTCACCCTGCAACCAACCAAGTCGCGTGCAGGCGCGTCATGCAACGAAAGCTACAAGTCCACAAAAGCAACATCAACAAATCACGACCAGCTTCTTCCTCACTTCCAGGGCAAGCCCCAGAGAGCAACGAAAAAGAGAAAAAAAGAAACACGCCTGTCAGACGTCCATCAACACCCACCCCAACCGCGCGCCCGAGGGCAAGACCACAGTCGGGGTCGAGATCATCAAGAGAAAATAAACCTCTCTATACAGCAGCCGCGCGAGGCGACCACCGCCATCCTTGCGGACAGATCGAGAGTACCAAGGTATTCACTCTAGGGTGTCGAGGATATACACTCATCAACCAGGGTGGGATCTGTGGCTCTTTTAGGGAACCAAGAGAAGGTCGAATACTATAGAAATGATTCTCTGAAGTATTGTCGACATGAAGAAGAAAGAAAGAAAAAAATCAAAATGCTGGGAGGCGAGCTGCTGTTTTATACTGCGCATGTGGGGCTCCGGATCACTCAGGTCTCACCGCCTAAAAGTTTTTTGTGGCAGAATCTTCCGCTGGTGCCTGGCCTTTGAGCCGCATGCTAGGGAGAGACGCCGAGAGGGAGGTTCCACTGCGGACGACCTCGGGCGATTGTGTCCAACGAATCTTGCCGTTTTTTCTCTCTCACGGAAAAGCTTGGACAGCCTGGACAGCTTGATCCATTCTGCTGTGGATATGGATACACAGCGAGCAGTGACATGCGCGCGCCGAGATGAAGGGACCCATCACCGGAGGAGAATGTAGTGTAATTTGCACAAATCATTTGCTCCGGGCCTAGAGAAGTGAGTGACTCGGAGTATGGATGGCCGAGATGACGAATGTCACCACAGACGGCTATCGACAGTAAGACACGCCGTAGTATTAAGCATACAGGTAGTTGACTGTACGGTCAGATAAGATACCTTGTGTATTGTGTTTACATGTATATCCAGCAGGGGTGCTCATCTCATCCAGCTCCTCAACTACCCTGCAGACTGCCATGGTCAACTCTACTCATGGTAGTCATCTATATGATAATAAATGATAACTGCCAAATAATATCAAGACTTGATTGAAAAATTCTATTTGTTTACTTGTTTTACTCTTCCCTGTGGTGATGTTTGGAGATTTCCCTCACGACATCGTTGTTAAGCATGACCTCAATCTCGACGCCAACACATAGAGCCACCCAATACTCACAACACAGCCAACACTACACTACAAACTCGCATCTCTACCCTCCCTGTACAAAGCCTCCCTCTCAATCCACTCCCTAACCTCACCTCCAACCAACCCATCCAGACCCTCTCCACCACTCTTCACAACTTCTCTCACCCTCGAACTGCTCACCGCATCATCACCCTCCCTTCCCTCCACCATCTCAACCTTTCCAACCCAACCCTCATCACCACCGACTTCCCGCACTCTCTCTTTTGTCAACCATGCTCTCTGCTCCTCGACACCCCCCCACGTCTCATCCGGCCTGGTGGTGACCCTCACCTTTGCACCCTCAAAGAACGGCCCCAGCGCGCTCTGTATCCCCTCGTTGTAGTACTTTGGATTCAATATGCGCACCATCGTATCAAATCCCGCCAGAAACGTCTGTGTAAGCTGTCCTCCGTCCTGACCAGCGTAAACCCCCGACCCGATGATCGCCTTCGCCTTGTCGTGGAAAAACGGCATCGTAGTGACAGCCACATCAATTTCTACCCCTTCATCGAGCAACGCCCTCCCCATAGCTTCCATCATCGCCAACCTGACCGGAAAACTCGCCGGCTTAGGCGCCTTGTCAGCATTGTTGACCGACAGCAAAAGCATCAATCTCTGCTCGCGCTTGGAACGCAGCGCAGAGCGCGCCATGCTTGCGTGCGCCAGCGTCGGCGGGTTGAAGCTCGAGTCTAGGATTACAAGATCCCGGACCCGACCGACGGGTCGGCGCGGCGCGGGGACATTTGCGGTGTGGGGTAGGGTGCAGAGAACACGGAGGGCGTCGGGGGAGGATTGGAATGATGTGAGGGCGCGTGAGAAGAATGAGATGAGGGATCTGGGCTCTATCAAGGGCATCTTGGGTGGTGGTGGCACTCTGGCGCTCATGGTCAAGTGTTGATGTTGATGTTGATGAGTGAATGTTTATATGAGCTGAATGAATGTATGAGGAGACGTGGGGCATTCGACAAGGGGACCATCACCCAAAGTTGCAAAACACCATGAACCAGGTAAACCGCTTTCTCATACCACAGCATTCAATCTACACATGATATGTATACGTCAAGCTCCGTAGAAAGAAAACAAGGTCCAAGACCACATGATATATCCCAAACGCCTCTAGACACCATGCAGCTCACGCCAGCTGCTTTAAACATTACATTTACTCAGCGCTCTGCCCATCCATGACACCTCGAGAGAACCATTCAGCCAGCGTACTGAACCGATCCTCACTGTTCTCCAAATCGCCCTTGAACAACTCATGCTTGCCTGCCCTCTCCCGCTGTCCTTCGCGCATCTTGCGGATCATGTCGTTCTCCGATGCACACTTGGGACATTCTGCTTCACCCTCGTTACCGCTGCTCCGTACGCATCGCTGGTGGAAGCTATGTTTGCATAGGAAGTGTACTGCTGGCAAGTCGAGACGCTGACTGCAGTCGGAGCACCACGTTGCTTGGAACACGGCTGGCTTGGACCCTAGGTCGGCCAGCTCCTCACGGCGCTTCTCTGTGTCATCGCGAAGCGTGCTGATTCGGCTTCGGTTAGAGGCAATTTCTTTGCGCTCCCTTGTGATCGTCTCGTGAAGATATGGTTTGATCATGCCCATCGTAGCCACACCACTTCCGGAAGACTGTCCTACAAGCGTCTGGATCACCTGTAGAGGTGCCATGAGCCCGTCCTTGTCGATCTTGTTCAGCACGTTGGCCAACTCATCTGGTCCGGCTTCTTCCAATACCCGCGGGTCCGAAGTGAGATATGCCAGTGCAGCTGGGTAGAGCTGGGGCTCGTCAGGGCCATACTTTCTGAGAGCTTTGATGGCACCTCGAGTGTCCTTCGCCGACGTGTAAGATCTGAAAATATCAAAGAGAAGATTTGCCTGCTCCTTGACTAGGACTGTCCCGTCATGGAAATCCGAAAGATGCGAGAGAAGCAACACGTTTGAGCTTTCCATGGGTACGTGTTCACCCTCGATAAGCTTCTTCGCCTTTGCCTCCCATTCCTCCTTGTGGTGCTGCCCCTTCTTCTCATTCGCCTTGTGCAGGTACATCTCAAACAAGGTGGTGTATAAATCTGTCCGGTCGCTAGAGTTTAGCTCCTTTTCTTCTAGACAGGCCTCCAAGAAAACAATAAACTCATCGGGATGGTCGATGAAAGACGAGAATGCGGTTCGCGGCGGCGGCGGCGTATACTTTGGCGCAGGGGCGTCGTCATTATCAACAACAATATTGCCGTCGCTTACTACAACCCTTGCATTTCCAACTGTGCCAGGAGATGCGACTGAAGAGGTGTTCATGTAAGGCAAGGGGAGAAGGTTGGAGAGATTCTGCACAGCACTGGCTGCGCCAGCTGCAAAACCACCGCTTGCAGGGGTGTCAACTTCAGGCTGTAGTGTAATCGCGCGTCTGGGCCTGTAATTGCCTGTGTAGTAGTCGACGAATAACTTTGTAGCATCCTGAGGGCAATTTTCAATGAGTACTCGTGCATACTTTTGCAGACAAGGATACGCCTGGCCGTGTTAGTAGATATTTCACTCGAATAATAGTATAGACATACAATATCAGGGTCTTGGCGCCAAACATAATCAAGCGCCTCAGCGTAGTTTTTGGAGTCCTCTATCAGGATGTCCACCACGAGGTCGGTCTCACCGTGCTTCTTAGCAAGGTATGCAGCCTGCTCATAATAACCACCTTGACGGCACATAGCAATCGCCGTATCAAGGTCGAACTTGAGGTCGCCAGGAGACTTGATGAATTTCTCGAGCTTGTTGATGTCCTTGAGCTTTGCATAACAGTTGAGGAGGAGGGTGGTATGATCGGCAGTAGCCTTTCTATGCTCATGGAGCTGTTCCAGATATTGGATCAGGTTATGAATACGTTGTGTATCGAGGTACTAGAGATGTCAGTCTTGGTCATGCATGAGAATGAATTGTTCACCTTGCGGATGACTTGTGACGGCTCGGTTGTATCAATTGCTCGGATGTATTGAACCATGGCGCCGTCATAGTCGGCCTTTTGGTATAAATGATCACCAAATCGACGGTAGATGAGGCTCTGCTGCTCGTTATCCAAGCCCGACTTTTGCGCCAGTTCAATTGCCAAAGGAAACATGTTCCTTTGATACAACATCTCCAGGCGTTGCTGCAGGCTTTTCTCATGGTAGCGGTAGACCTTGCCATCTTGAAGAATAGTATAAAAATCATCCCAAATGTCAACAAAGTATCCCACGGGCGACATCAACGTCTCCGTGTGACCAATAACCCGAAGATCCATGTCAAGCAGCACAAAAGACGACGCATTGAACAGAGAGTTAGTCGTGATACTTCCAAAGCGACGTCTCATGGCCTCCGAATCTTTCGCGGTGCTGCTTGCCGGTGGGCACGCAAGCGCCACGTATTCATGATAGACATCGATCTTGCTCTTTGGCGATTCATATGCCTTGGGTGGCCCTCGACCATCCATCGTGTAAGTGTAGATAGCATCGTCACGCGCGACAATAACACCGTCTGTATGTTGATCGCGCGTCATGCAACCCACTGCGCATCCAGCATCCTCAATAGTCTTGGGCGGCAATCCCTGGCCCTTTTTCGACAGACCCAGCTTTAGTATCCGTGATGTTGTCGAAACGAACAAGGTGGTGAGCTTTTGTGCCGAGTCCCATGAGAGCTGTACACCGGTAATTGGCTCTTCCGATTCAAAAACAATGCGTTGCTTGGTGCCTAGATCGTGGACTAGCTCTCCTCGGATTACCGTGACTGCGCCGTTAGTAAATCCCACGGCGATCTGTGTGAGGTCGTCTGTAGCTGCAAACGCTGATATCTATAACATATTAGTCCTGTAAAAGCATGACAGACTCTTTAACCCACAGGAAATTGTCGTCGGTTGTTGCTGATCATGACCGTGCTCAAGCATGTCGGTGTGTTGGTCTTCTTGACTAGCTTGTCGAGCGCCCATACTTTCAGCACAGGTTCACTACTCATGTCCTCCTGTTGTTTCCATCAGTATAAAAAAACGTAATACTGAGCCTGATCAAGTCGTACCGCAACTGTCAACAACAGACTTGTTCCCTCGACTTGGCGCATGTGCGTGATACTCCCAGCCTCGTAGGCCTGGAAGCGCTTGAGGACCTTCCAGGCCTTATTTATAATGCTAACGTATCCATCGAATGAGCCGAGAAACAGACTATCGGAGCCTGCGCAAACGCTTGAGATCTCGTTGCCCTCGAAAAGCTGTCGGGTTTCGTCGTCGGCGAGCGTGATTTGGGTGACGTCGAAGAAGTCAAACGACTTCCACTATGGCTCAGCGTTAGCAGGTTGAGTGTATTGCGCACTTCGATAGGCAGTAGAGCCAATGCGGCCGAGGATAGGGTCGTCCTTACTGAGATGGCCATCTTGATGCATCTGGGAATGAATGTCTTGAATTGGAGAAGATGGGCTACGGCCGCGCGATGACGATGGTGGGACGTTCTGGAGCTGGGGAGCTACAGTACCTACAGGAGCTTCTAGCGCCACAGTGGCTGCCCCTTCACGTTAACGTTACTCTGTGGGGGTTCCAGTCCAGCTCAATCAATTCAGTTGCCGCCAAACATCAATGCATCAACCAATATTAGTGAAATCAAATCTCAGGGTATCATAGATGGTATATTATAGGGACATAAATCCCCAAAATTGCCTATAGTAAGCACCGAACCAGAACTCTATGCGAAAATCAATAGAAAATACCAGACACGCTCCTATCCCGCCCGGCCAAACCCAACCAACCGAATAACCGATAAAGCAAAGAGTAAAGCATCAATCGTTCGTGCAACAGTAAATAGACGTTCAACCCTCCTTATTTCTAGGGGCTGTGGGGGTATGCTCCTTTCCTTCTTTCTCATTCTCATTCTCATGATTCTCGTTGTGCACCTCTCGTGGCGTAACCAACGGACTGCTCAAACCACCAATGCTGCCGCTCACACTCTCGGCTCGCCCATGCCCAAGCAACCCGCTTCGAATACTTGCCGCGTCTCCTTGCTTGGCGTAGAAACTGTTACGATCGCCAGAAATCGCGGGCCCGACACCCGCAGCAGAGTAGATGCTCGTGCGCTCAGCTCCTAACCGAGGGTTGCCGTGAATTCCAGGAGTTGGCGGCATGTTACCCATCGGATCGATGTTTGCACTCAAAACGCTGAGCGGTAAACTTTCGCGACTGCCGCCCCAGAGAGACGAAGGAGCAAGAGCCCGCACGGACGCGTCTGTGTCGAGGGAACGCCGACGGCGGCGCTTGCTGGACGACGCTAGCGTAAGAATGGACGCATTGTCTGTCAACAGGTTGTTGGCAGTTGCAGATGTGTAGGTGGTTGGATTGCCAGTTGGGGCCAGATGAGGCGGAATAGCGGACGCTGGTGTTCCTGTTGTAGGGAATGGCTGACTGAAATGGATGGACTGCGTGTTGCCATGACTCTGCGGAGGAGCATTGTGATAGCCTTGCCCAGCGCCGTTGGGGGCCATCGACTGAATCGTAGTCAATGTTGTCGTCAAAGATCGTACAGACGGTGCTGGACTTGAAAATGTACTGTCCCCCCCCCTCCTGGATTCAACTCCTCCGCCGACGGTACGGCTCGTTCCAGCTACAGAGCTCGCCCTATGGCTGGGAGCCATCATTGAGTGTGACGCCTCATGATCCGTCAAGACCGTACCTGCCAAACTCCCCCGCCCGATAGTTGGCGGAGCTCGATCGTCTCTGGATGTTCGAGCCGAGCGGTTCCCGCTGGTAATGCTTGTACCCGTTTGGGTGGTGGTAAAGGTGCAGGCACTCGCTCCGTTGGTTACACCATTGCCGACCTGACCAGATTCTGGATACGGGTTGTTCTTCTTGTGGTTTCGCTTTTTATGTCTCTTGTGACGTTCGCCATCGGAGGATTTGAAGTTGGTGAGCTTCTTTACCCAAGTCGAGAAGGGTCTCCTGCGCTGACCTTGACGGTCTTGCCAATGTTAGCATTGTTCGTTGTGTGGTGACTGCGCAGAGAGGTGGCGATATGGCGTGATAGCAAACAAGGGCACCGAAACAGCAAGGAATGAAAAAAACCCACCATTCTCTGGAGATAACGAGTCGGTCGTCGCCATCAAGTTCAGAAGGAGTGATCGGATAGATGCGATGCGGTTGAGTCAAGGATGCCGAGGCACGTCGTTGGGCAGCGGTTGGAGGTGGGGAGACAATGACAACAGGAAGAAAAGAGGCTCGCGAGGGAAAAGAGCAACAAACAAGTTGAAATAAGTTGCGACGAAAAACGAGACAATCAAGGGCAACAATTAGGGGACGAGACTAAGAAAAAGGACGTCGTAAGTGTGTGTAGGTGGGAGTGTATGGGCGGGCATGTTAGTCGGCTGAATGCGGCGAAGCATGATAGATGTACGGAATCACGTGATGGGAACTGGTACGAGAAATACACGGACCAGATGGTCAACGTGGTATCTCTTTGTTCTATAGCTCATCTGAACTAAGACCGGTATCGTTAATCTTTTACGTGGAGATTGCCTCTCATTCCTCGTCTTGCCCTGTCACTCTAGGGATAACTTTATTGGAACAGTCCCCGTTCATGTCAAGTCTCTCCTGTGGCTGCTATATTTAATCAGCCCGGGGCTGAGACTGCATCACTCTTGGCGCCACCTCCACTACACGGGACCCTGGATTTTGGGGACGTTACCCACTGTGCCTTAAATAGATCGTCCGTCCTTCCGTCCACTTAGGGCAGCTCGCTTCGGCTCAACGTCATTTCTCAACTTGAACTTGACAAGAACACAACATCACAAACGGAATAGACATGATCCTCCGCAGAGTATGAGCATCCGGCCACTTCCGCAAGATGTCGTCGACAAGATCAAATCATCCGTTAACATCACGTCTCTCAGCGGCGTAGTTTGCGGCCTCATCGCCAACTCGCTAGATGCTGGCGCCTCCAAAATCATCATCTCCATCGACTACACTAGGGGAAATTGTACCGTTGAAGATAACGGGTCCGGGATCCCACCTCAAGAGTTCAAAGATGGCGGGGGACTCGGCAAGCTCCACCGTGAGTGAAACAGACTAGGTTTTGACCCGAGTTTCAAGATGGTTACTTACCTACATATCCATACATAGATACATCCAAGTTTCCTTCGAGGTCATCTGTTCATGGGAAACATGGCGACTTCCTAGCATCTCTTGCTACCTTCTCCTTGCTGAGCATTACGTCTCAGCATGAGAACCATATCTCGCACAACTCCATCTCTATTCATAATTCCCGAGTCCTGGCTAGACACCTGCCTTCACCCCCTGAATCACGACTTGCCAACTTTGACCATGGGACTCGCACGACAGTTCGAGATCTTTTTGGCAGTATGCCAGTCAGAGTTAAGCAGAGAGCCTCATTAAGTGAAAGGCTCTCACTCGACAAAGAGTGGTCAAAGTTGACTCGAGCAGTCGTTGCCATACTTCTTGCATGGCCATCAGGTGTGAGTGTCTCGCTAACAAATACAACCACACAGCGTGAACTTCGCTTCAGGCCATCAGATAGAACAGATACCGTATTAAGAACCTCACGACTCCTCACGCAAGCTGCTCTTGCGGACTCAAGCGATGTCGATGCTTGGGTTCCTATTTCGGCATCATGTGGACCTATTTCTGTCCAAGGCTGCATTTGCAGGAATCCCGTTGCCACTCGGCGGTCTCAATTCATCAGTCTAGGGATTTATCCAGTTATCAACGAATTTGGCTCCGATGTCCTTTACGAGGAGATCAATAAGACCTTTGGTAACTCTAGCTTTGGTGTTGTTGATGGTGCCGAGGACCGTCGCAGCAGCTCGCCAAAACTTGAAGAATTCACAGGCAAGGAACTGCGAAGCCGCAAAGGAATCGAACGGTGGCCCATGTTTTATCTGAAAATCACGACTTTTGGCTTGGATGGTGCCGATAGCCCAGATCATCTTGACAGCCGAGGACAGACCTTGTCCGCCATCATTGATCTATTGAAAGCTACCTGCTATGGCTTTTTGAAAAAGCATCATTTCCGACCCCAGAAAGTCAAATTGGCTCCTGAGGAATCGTTGCTGTCAACATCACGGACATTGGGTCGATCTAAGAAGCCGTCTAAGAGACAGCCCACCTCATCGAACAGCTCAAAAGCTAGCTCCGTTTCTTCTTTTTCTAGATTAGACACAAAAGGATCACGCATGAACAGCCCGTTTGAAGGTTGGCATCGAGTCAAAGTTGGAAGAGCCACACCACTCAGCGCTACTTCGAAGACGGTTGATATCCACACAAAGATACGAGAACAACCACTCGGGGCCCGTCTTGTCGGCGAAGGTGGCAGGTTGTTGCGTAAGCCCTTCGATGAACCATCACCTGAGCCCGAGGACACTCGAAGGAGCATGTCTTGTGGCACAGGAGGCAACGCTCATACCGCTGATGATGAGACAGCATCTACCCCCACGATTCAAGGGACACAACAGCGAGAAAAACAACCTAGCAAATGGCTCCAAGGCATCATTGCTTCATGGGAGAATCCTGTCTTTCAACCTGTTCAATCTTCAGTACCAAGCATCGATGTCACCCCAGACCAACTATATGCCTCTGGCAGAGGCAGCCATGGTAACTGCAATATCGGATTTGATACTGGATCTATAAGTCTTGATGGAAGAATTTCACGTCAAGCACTTGCCCAGGCTACTGTGATAGCGCAAGTTGACCGCAAATTCATTCTGGTCAAGTTACCATTAGACTCAACATCAGGAACTTCTACGCAGGATAAGCTGAGCTCAGCCCTTGTCATGCTCGATCAGCATGCGGTTGATGAGCGATGCCAGCTCGAAGACCTCATGGCGGATTATTTCACTCTTGACTCGTTGACGAACCAAATCTCTCCCACCATAGAGTCCTTGGACCGGCCCATAATATTTGAAGTTCCAAGGGAGGAGTGGTCTCTTCTAGACCAGCACCGCGACCTATTTGCTGCTTGGGGTATTATATACCAGACTTACTCGCATGCAGACAAAGTCACCGTAACTGGCCTTCCTCCAAGTATAATCGAGCGCTGTCGTCTAGAACCCCGACTTCTAATCGAACTTGTCCGCACAGAAGTTTGGCGGTCTGTCGATAGCAGCATCCCACTGGCACGACCATCAGCTGCTACCACCGGCAAACCCCTGATATCACGATTCAACGGCTGCCCAAGGGGTATTCTGGAATTGCTGTACTCCAGAGCCTGTAGAAGTGCGCGCCTTCACTACCCTCAACCGTCCATTAGCTGACTTTCGTTTCAGGCGCAATCATGTTCAACGACGTGCTTACGATGCCCCAGTGTGAGCAGCTCATCTCCCGCCTCTCACATTGCGCATTTCCGTTTCAGTGCGCGCATGGTCGGCCCAGTATGGCGCCGTTGATCGATCTAGGAACTGGGTCCAAGTTTGGTGGATGGCGGGAGACGCAACGGCAGAAAAATGTGTCGTGGAAGAGTTGGACAGAAGCATCATGATTGCTTGCGAGAGTATTTGGTCACTTATCACTCAAAAGCTTATCTACATCTTGTTGAGATAGTGTCATGGCATAAAGAGGTTCTCGACGCACGGGTAGTTAGATTTTGTCCATTCGGAATCAACTGCTTTGGGCAGCAATTATGCAAGCAACTAGTAATATATCTTTGCAATTTTACAATTATCATACATATGCAGTCAAAGTATCCAGCAAAGCAAAATACAAGAGGATCTATCCTCCACGCTCTTGTCCAGCGTCATATGCCGAGATCCGCTCTCCAACGCCGTTGTTTTGCATCTAACGCCTTATTTGCAAAAAGTATAGCTATTTCCGTATAGCTCATGAAATTATAGAGAGGTTATGACTGGTGTAGGAATAGGCCGTTCATCATTTCGTCGGTTTGTCGCCCCCTGGAGGTGAACAGGGTATTTCAGGAATCTAAGGTTCGGATTTTTTTTTTTGGAAGCGGGTCTTAGACATGGGTCTCTGCAGGCTTGGTCTCTGCAGGAGGGTGAGCAGAAGCTTCAGCCAGGTGCCGATCTATGGCTCCGAGCTTGCGCTGCTTCGCTTCTTCCTCATTCTCCTTGACCCAAATCTTGTTGTCGTGGTCCCAGCGGTGGCTGCAAAGTAAAGTTAGCACGTGCGTGGTCATGCAGGGCGGGACGGCAAAAAAGGAAACTATGTTGACGTACCCTGCCCAACTCTCGGTGACTAGAGCCTTGGTATCATATTCATCAATAAGGACCTTGTTGAAGTTGAAAGGGATGCGCGCCTTGACGCCCTCAAATTCGGTGATGCGCAGGGGCCAGAGGTCCTGGCTCCTGTATCGATGCTTGTTCTTGCAGCTCCAAACACCCGGACGGTCGGCCTCGCGCTCCCGCAGGCCAGTAATGTCAACGTACATGCCGTTATCCATATCAATCCAACGGCCGTCAATGACGTTTCTCCCATCACCGCGGGTGAGCTCAACATGGTGGGGGTTGATGTCGAGGAGATACTTTTTGGAGATCAATCTTCTTGTCGCGGCTTCAGTGTAGTTCCAGCTGTGCTCGGTGCGGTTGAGGTTGTCGCCCATCCACTGCAGCGTGCCGTTTGCAACCTGGACATCGATATCGTAGTCCCAGGGCATGATCTGGCCGTTCCACCACCACCCGAGAAGAGTGCCGTGAGCAATCCATGTTTCGACGCCGTAGCTGTTCATGGTGAAGAGGTAGCTGCGAATGAGGTCGCGAAGGACTAGGCGATGATGCTCGTAGGAAATCTTTTCCTTGAAGAAACGGACATCGTAGTGGCCTAGTTCGATGTTGCGCCCAGCTTCTGTGAAGTATTTGGGCGTCTTTTCCTTTGGTGGTTCGTCACGCTTGGAAAGTCGTATTGTATCTTGAACGGATCGAGCGTTGGGGAGAGCGGCAGCTGGTGCAGAGAAGGAGGCGAGACTCCAGAGGAGCAATGCTTTTAGGGAGCGCATATCTGCTGCTGCGCGAATGGACGGTAATAGAAGTGGAAGAGCAGGACCTTTGGTTATCGCCAGTCGAAGTGTCCTCAGGCTTGTTGGTGCAGTAGTGGGATCGGCAGATGGGATCGTCGCAAAGGCTGAATTGGTGACTAGGATGCAAAAGGAGTAGTGATGCTTTGGCTCGATATGTAAGGAACCAAGAGAAGAGGACAGGGGAATTACGGGCAGGTAATAATGGACTGAATATGACAGAAAAAGATTGGAAGATGCAGAAATGCAAGTAAAGTAGGGGAAAACAAAGAGAGTGACGGGCAGTATTTCTGTAAATATATGAATAGATGAATGACGAAAGACAACCAAGAGACAGCAGTGAAGTGGAGAAACTGACAGGGCCAGGTCCTGTCGGGCCCGGGAGGTGGGAGCCCACTAGGAAGAGTGGAAGTGGGGTGCCACGCCATGGACGACGACTCATGCGGGAAGTGTGGGAGGTACAGATGTAACGCGGGACAGCGCAGTGTAAGACATGTACCTGACATACTGACATGCTGCTACCTCCTATACCTGACCTCTTGCGGCATTGTCCATTCATCATTCAACATTGCAAGATGTATATTGACTTTCATTCCATTCCTGTCCCATTCCTTGAAGTGCTCGACAGTGATCTAGAGCCTTGTATCAACGCCTAAAGCCCAGAGTCTATCCGTTTCGAGCCGCTTACACGAGCCAAGCTCACGGCAACCAGCATCCGACTAGGCTGTCTGTCCCGTCGTCGCACGGAGGTACAAATCACATACCACGTATGCCGTTGCTAGTAGGCATAGCAGACTGTTTCCTAATCCTGGCCGTTTGACGGCGTCTGCGCCGAGGATGCCAATGCTCCCGTCACGGCGTCAACAGCAAACAACTAACTTGTCTAATATAGTGGCTTAGCACAGCAGCGCTAGGCCCTGTCAGGGAACCAGTCTTGTGCTGCCAAGCGTCACCGAAATGAGGCCAAGTCTTTGGTTACGCAAGGCAAGTTCCTGGAAAAACACATGTATATGCAGGATAGAGTTCCAGATGATAACGGACACACAGACCTCATCGGTAACCGTAACCGTATCTGATCTGGTAAAGATTTAGATAAGCGTTGGTCATCCTTCCGATTCCGATCCGGGACTGGCAAAGAGAGGTCCGAGTTTACCGGGAGATCTGCAATGCAGCCTTATGTAATTTAGAAGAAGAAGAAGAAAAAAGAGAGAGGGAGAGAGAACTCAACCCCTCCCAAATAATTCCAAAAAATAGACTACGAGTTGATACTCATAAGGCGACTCTCCCGCCGGGAATTGAACCCGGGTCTCAAGCGTGACAAGCTTGCATACTGACCACTATACTACGGAAGATGATAGTTGTGAAGCAACTACTGTAGCGGAGTTCGATGTCAGGTAGCGCGGTAATGTTATCTATATGTGATGCTATTCTGAAGCGTCTGAGACTTTACCACTTGCGCAGGTACTCAACCCTAGAGTCTTTTGCAGTTTATAATCAACTCTATCACGGCCTGATGTGTTCGCATTTGGCTAAGCATGCCAGACGATGGAATGTAGAAGAATAGAGTTTATAAAACGCATTTGTCTCGGCAGGGCACATACATCCCCGCCACTGCCGCTTAACGCTTCTGCATAGAACTCTCAAATATGATAGGGTCCAGGTTCGTGTAGAAAGCAGGCAGGATCCTGCCCCATCACTATCATAGCACGATTTCTCCCAATTTGCAAAAAGGCTATTATCGAGCAATAGCGCTCAGCTAAGCAACCAGCCCTCACTATAATAGGCTAACGCTTATTATTCTTCCAGTGGTCAAGTTACAAGGGTGGGTGCAGGTTAACTGTGAAATACTGACCAGCGCCTCCAACAATTCAATCCCAATTCAAAATTCAAGTCCAAAAAGGAAGGAAAATATTTTTCTAATTCGCCAATTTAGCTCAGTAATTGCACATGGACAATATCAGTAGGGAAAATTGTGGCAAAAATTGCTGTTTTGGACTTGAATTTGGACTTGAATTAAATTGTTGGGCCGGTAAACTAAGAGACCAAGCCTAAATTCAGCGTTATAGTATCTAACGATAGTTATCACCATAGTCTTGGCAAATCGATTTACCGATAAGCAGTTGGGATTCACTTTGAATTTACTACAGTACTGCGATATTTGTTTTCTTCTCTTGCCCTAACCCAAGCTTGACGCATCTAAAATTCAAGACTTGTCTAATGTGCAGTACTTTTCCTTTTCAAGCAGCAGACAACAACTTGATTCTATACCTGTCTGGTTCGTTATCGTCCTTGATTTCAAGCTTGGCATTAAAACATTATTAGCCTTACCCATTAGTTGTTGTCGAGTCTGTCTCGCTCACCAAAATGGAGACTCCCGAGAGACGTGGAAACTGCCGGTTCCGCGGCTTGAAAAGAGAGGCAGCCATGCCAAAATTGCTGACCATCCAACAAGCATATTGGGGGAGAAGCGTGTCTTGAATCATGTCTTCATTCTTAACAAATAACCCACTAGTATACCTATACCAGACATGCAGTCCAAAAATCCCATCGCTAATAACCAACCATGACTTTCCATACACACAAATGATCTTAGTTGTGCCACCTGTGACCGGGGTGCTTCCAGTCGAGGTTGGCAATCTCCTCGGGCGACTTGCCCGCCAGCTCTTGCTCGACGTTCTTCTTGTCGCGCCGTCTGTTGTCCCACTTCATCCAGAGATATCCCGAGGTGCTGATGATGAGGATCAGGCATCCGGCGGCGCAGTTCAGACTGTTACCGATGGGGAAGTTGGGGCCGTCCTTGACGAGATAGGACCAGGTGGCGATGAGGCCGCCAATGTTGCCAAACATGACCTAGAAATGCGTTAGTGAGAGATGATGATGGCGTGTAAGCTGTAGAAACGTACGTTGAGACCAATGGCGCTGCTTCGCGCGGTATCACTGACAACGTTGGCGCTGATGTGCGCATTCGTCATAGTACCCAAGACCATACAGGTACTGGCAATAAGGAAGCAAGCACCGTATCGAACCGAAGCCTCCTGCGAACCGAGGAACATGGCGTAGCCGATAATGACAGTAGGCGCAGAGAGGATGATGAAGATCTGGCGCTTGTCGAGAAACCAACTAAGAGCAGGGAAGGCAACGGCAAAGACAGCACCGACGGCATAGGGCGGGACACTGTGGAGCTGCTTCTGAACGGTGCTGTATTCGGGGTAGATGGTGCCGACGATGGTGGGGAGGAAGAAGGCGAGGCCCTGGACAGTGATGTTGTTGAAGAGGAAGATGAAGGCGATCTGGATAGTCACGGGGTTGGTCACACCGCGCCAGAGCTTGACTCGGTCGATGCCGTCGATGACTTCGGTCTGGGCAAGACGCTCCGACTTGACTCGGGCGATGCAGAGGTCCTTTTCCTCCTGGCTGAGCCACCAAGCTGTCTCGGGCCGATCGGTGAGGGTGATGTAGGCGACGAGACTGAAACCGATGGTGATGATGCCCTCGATAGCAAAGATCATTCGCCAGGTGTGAAGACTGCCAAAGTGATCGAGCTTGAGGATGGCACTGGCCAAGAGGCCACCGAAAGCACCAGCCAGGGGCGCCATGACCATGTAGAGGGACAGGCGAAAGGTCAGCTCGGAGCGCTTGTACCAACGCGACAGGTAGTATGCGATGCCGGGCAGCATGCCAGCCTCGAAGATGCCGAGAAGGAAGCGGACACCACAGATGGCGGCCTGGGTCTCGACAAAGGCGGTTGCGACACTGACAATGCCAAAGGCCAGAGATGTCGTAGGGATGAACCAGCCGGGACCCATCCACTTGCAGGTGACGGTGGCGGGGATTTCGAAGATGATGTATGAGATGTAGAAGACGGAGAGGATCTTGTTGTAGTCGTAGCCCACGAGGTTAAGATCCTCTGTCAATCCGGCGATGCGAGCATTTCCTTTGGCGTGTGAGCTGAAGTGGACAGACAGACAGACAGCGAAGAGGTAAGGGCTTACCGATGTTTGCGCGATCAATGAAGCAAAAGAGATACAGGATTGCTACAGTTGGGACAGTGAACAAGTCGAGCTTCCATCGCAATCGACGCTCAGCAGCTTGGTCGAACTGGACGAGGGAGTTGCCATAGCTGAAGAAGATGTTGGTTAGTATTCTGCACTCGATACTGAAGATGGAATTGGCTGAGATGGATGGATAACGCACGCATCTGTGGCAAAGTGACCATGTCCAGCAGCATCACTGACGGTACCACGAGTGGTCTTCATCTCAGACTGCTCGTCGTACCCCTTTTCCTGATCGGAGGTGGCCATGATGGCTGATGTCCAAGGGTATCAACAGCAGAGAGAGAGAAACAGCCAAAAAGAAAACCACCAA
>JABFAK010000162.1:0-64213 GCA_013266265.1 Fusarium sp. NRRL 66182
ATTATATAACCTAATAAGACCCTCTAAGTAATAATTACTTAGTAAAGTAACTAATAGTATTTTCAATAATAATTTCAACCAGGGACCTCTTATATATATATATATATAGAATGTTTAGATTAAGAACTCAGTTACTCCGTACTAAACCCTAGAAAAGATACCTAAGTAAGTACCTAGATATCTCAGAACTCTTGATACTAGTTGACATCGACTCACGTGATCTCGCGTCTCGTAAGCGCGTCGTCGCGACTAGCCCGGACCAACGTAAATGACGACATGGGCATTAGCGGGTTTCTTTGTCTTGAAATTCGTTCATCTACAAGAGCCATATTGATGACACTCTAGATCACTCACCTCGGAGTGAATTCCCCCAGCATTGAAAAAAATGCCAGCTCGTAAACGCGCTGCCGAGGCCATCGCCAGCCCTCGCCGAACCTCCCGACGCATCTCCACCACCAAAAGCCAATACTTTGAAGGTAGCGACGAGACAGAGGAGAGCGATGCGCCCCCGCCTCCAAAGAAGCGTGGAAGACCTCCCAAGAAGCAGGCCAAAAAGGAAGAATCTGAGGATCCCTACCAAGACGAATTAACCCAGGGACCTGAAGAAGAGGAGGAGGAAGAAGAAGAAGACGACGACGACGACGACGACGAGGATGCGCCTCCAAAAGTCACCATCATCCCCTTGGAAAAGATGAGAGATACAAACGGGGTGGAATACGAAGACTTTAAACTGCACAGCAACACAATGCTGTTCTTGAGAGATCTCAAGGCCAACAACAAGCGGCCTTGGTTGAAGTGTACGTGTACACCACTCACCCACAACCTCTTCTCAGAGCCAGACTCACTCACATAACCTGTCCAGCACACGATGGAGAATATCGCCGTGCGCTGCAGGACTGGAACACGTTTGTCGAATGCACATCAGAATCCGTCATAGAAGCTGACGAGACCATCCCCGAACTGCCCATCAAGGATGTCATCTTCCGCATTCACAGGGACATACGCTTCAGCAGAGACCCTACGCCATACAAGGTACGCAGCCCGATGCTCGCCCTCTTGTTATACACGCGTGCTTAGAACCAACCACAGCCTCACTTCTCCGCCGCATGGTCTCGCACCGGCCGAAAAGGCCCTTTCGCCTGCTACTACATGCACTGCGAGCCCAACAAGTCCTTCATCGGCGGCGGCCTCTGGTGTCCCAGCGGCGAGCAAATGCACAAGCTCCGCGCCAGCATCGACCAGCGACCGAATCGCTGGCGGCGCGCTCTCAACGACGAAGCCTTCAAGCGCACCTTTCTACCAAAGGCTGCCAACAAGACCGATCCCAATGCCGCGCTTCTTGCCTTTGCCGAGAAGAATAGCGACAACGCGCTCAAGACCAAGCCGAAGGGCTTCAGTGCGGAACATCGTGATATCGCACTGCTGAAATTGAGGAACTTTACTGTCGGTGTGCAGATTGACGATGGTCTGTTTCATCAAGATGATGCGCAGGAAAAGATTAGTGAGACTATACGTCCCTTGGTTGGATTTGTAAGTTTCATCGACAGGTGAATCAACACGGGATCGACTAACACAGCTAGGTTACGTTTTTGAACAGTATCGTCATGCCAGATCCTGGTCAAGACGACGATAGCGACGACGATGTGGAAGAGGAAGAGGAGGAGCAAGATGAAGACGAGGACCAGGGCAGCGATGACGAGTAGTTTTTTTTTTTTTGACATCAGATTTTGTACATTACTTAGCTGAAAAGCTCTTTGGATTCCAAGATACCAAACGTAGTTTGACAGATTATATATACAAGCTTCCCTTACATATTTCCCATCTAGCACATGTTGAGCAGAGCAACGCTGGGGTCATGATCGCTGACCTCGCCCTGCTTATCCTGCCAGGTGTTGATGTGAAGGTGCTCATACTTGACGCCCTTGCGCAGCTCCTTGCTGATGTAGATGTGGTCCAGAGTCTGGCAGTTGCTGTCAAAGAGGTACGTGTATCGCTCTGTAGGGGGGATCTTGGCAGCCTCGTCGAGATCAACGAGGCCAGATGTCTTGACAAAGGTCTGGAGGGGCAGAACCGCGGAGAACTCGTTAAAGTCACCGGCGGCGATGACGTTTGCCTTTGGGTCCTTGCTGAGGATCTCGGCAATGAATTCCTGGAGACTGTTAGCTGTATTCCGAGATGAGACATGGGTCAGGTTGAGCAACGTACAGCGGTGATCCTGGCTTGCTCAGTGCGCTTCTCGACGCCATTGTTCACAGGAGGACGGGCATCGCCATGCACAGTGGTAGAACCACCCTTGCTGCCAAAGTGCACGTTGACGGTGAAGAAGGGCTTCTTGGTGCCCTTGACAGGCCTCCACTGAGCAGCTACGGGCTTGCGGCTGTTGTCCCAGGCAGGGTTGGCAGGCTCGATACGGCCGGGGTTGTACTTGAGCGAAGGACCGTCGAGAACAGCGTTGACATCGTCAGCACCGCCTTGGTTAGGGTTGACAAGCTCAACCACGTCAGGGCGGTAGAGGTACGCCTGGCGAATGTTGCCACCAGGGGCACCGCCATCTTCGTTGTTATCGGGGACGACCTCGGTCCACTCGTAGACAGCACCGCTGGCCTCCTCGATGCCGTCGGCAAGGGCAGCAAGAGTCTTGTTGGCAGACACGACGCCATCGTTGGCGGCGCCGCTGCCGTCCTGGGCCTCCTGGATGAAGATCAGGTCGGGAAGAAGAAGCTTCTCGACGATCTGGGTGACGACGCCGGGCAGGTGAGCAGACGCGGGGTTGAGGTTCTCGGTGTTGTAGTTGGCGATGGAGACACCCTTGCAGGATCCCTTGCTGGAGAAGCTAGCAGGAGGATGCTCGGGGTCAGCGGGCTTGGCGACCTTGGTAGCCGTCAGAGGAAGAATGCGGTAGAAGCCAAAAGCGTATGTGACAACACCGGTGATATCGCCAACGTCATCACCGAGCTTGGTGTTATCCGCGTTCTTAGAACCATCCAGAGGTGAGCCAATGACAATGGCCTCAGGGTTAGCATCTGGAGAATGAAAAGTCAGCAAAGCACAGAGACGAAACGACGCGCAGATGGTTACGTACCGCTTCCAACCATGGTAAGACCTCCATGGCTGTTCAGGCCAGAGACCTTCCAGTCACCTCTCACCCAGTAATCGCCAAAGTTGTTGGTGCGGCTGAGAGCGTAGGCCTTTGAAACAGTAACGAGCTCGCCAGAGAGACTCTCCCAGAAATCAAGACCGTACGTGTTGGGCTGCAGCTTGGGGTTGGCGGCCGATACGAGGGTCTTGTTGTTGGGCACAGCAAAGACATCGCCCTCGTCGAGCTTGGAAAAGTGCTTCCCGGGAGGGTTGGTAGTATCCTTGCCAATGACCTTTGGCGTGAACTTGTTGCCGGATGATTTGACGACAATGTTTCTGGGAGAAGTGAGCTCTGTGAGATAGGCAAAGTCTCTGTTGGACCTGGCGTTGGGGTTTTTGTTAGCGAGACAATCCACCCCGAGGTTGTTGCTGATGCTCTCACCTAAACTCCTCGACAAGACCATCAAGAGTCACGACATCACCAACGGAGACGTTAGCAACAGCCGTCCTACCAAAGACGTACAACCCCTCCGAGGTGGCAGCATTGCGATCGGGCTTTGTCGATCGCAGGTAGAAGCCAGAGCTGCCCACAGCCGTGACAAGGCCCTCTACAGCCGTGACATTCTTCCCCCTGTACGGCGAGAGGAACTGGTTGCCGTTGATCTCAGCAATGGTCAGCGCCGCAGCCAGAGGGCTGAAGAGGGTAGAGACGAGGAACTGGAGCTTCATCGTGGACGGGTCGAACTGAGCTGAGCTGAGCTGAACTGAACTTGCTGATCGTCAGGGCCACCCTCCGCTATTTGTACGTCGCATCGCAGCCACGATGGCTACTACATACACCCATGTCGACAAGCCAACTACAAAGACGATAGTCCTCCGGTGCAAAAGACCCAAAGGGTGACTGGAATCCGCTTGGTTCCCCCTTGACTATCTGTATCCTGATCATCGCCAAGTGAAAAGACCCGCCTCTACTTACAAATGCCCTATCCATCTGCCGCGCCCCGGGCACGTGTTTATCTATGCGCCGAATCGGAGGAGCCAGTCAGCGCTCACGCTTTGCCCTTTTTCGCAGGTCCCTTTTGTAGTCTGCCTCGGCCCTGGTAGGTCGTTGTTGAACGCTGAACCTCTATTGGTCGATTCCTCTGATTGATTGTGTCTTGCGGCCTCGTCCTCGTGCAGTCTTGCTCGAACAAGTAGGAGACGGAGATAGCGTCCCCCGGAGCTATCTCCCGTTCGTGGACGGACGAGTTATAGCCCGTTCGAGAACGGACTTGACCGTTTGCTCCATCATTCGCTCTCTTCAGACGAGCCAAGTTTCGGATCAAGGCCAATGAGAAGCAGTAATTAGCTGTGGTGGTGGAATATGACGGGTATCTTTTCAGTTGAACTCTAAATCTCAGCCAACAGGTACCTCTAACTCATTACATACATACTACCTACTTACTTTTGTACATTATGATAACACAGCCAAACCAACTATGTTGAATAAATAAATAAATAAATAAATAAATAAATAACAAAAGACCATCATCTCCTTTACACGAGGGCGGCCCGAGATATTTATTCCTTCAGGCTAGAAAGAGTTGCTACGCCGCAAATACATGCATACCACCAGCAGCTAGAAGCGCCCCGACAAACGCGGGACCGACTAGTTCTGTGAATACACTGCACGGCATGAAACAGTAGTAGCGAGGACGGGCCCCGGTACACCGGGATGCTCCATCTTTGTGATGCCTCAATTGATCGAAATAACTCCGCTCAATACTGCGCTCTATCCAACCGCTGATTCGAAGCATGTTGCTCCAAGAGCGACGTAACCAAGGAAAGTGAAAAATCCACCTTCTCATCAACACGCCTTCTATATCCCATAATTGGCGCATCTATTACTGGACCTAATTCGTCCGTCTTGGGTCCGTTGCGCCGTCTATAACACAAGATGCCTTGGCCCTGATCTGCAACGACTCAACCCAAATTTCTACCAGCAGTCTTCTGCGTTGTGCCTCGGCTCTGGTGTTTGGATCGTCAGGTCTAGTCTTTCGGTTATTGTGCTCGAGGCTCACTAGCCGCATCGAGACCGACTGGAAGCCCGGGTGATGAATCTATCGTGTGTGCTCGGTTTGCGAACCAAGTCAGCCGGTGCTGGTGCCGACATCGGGGCCGTTTGTAATAGCCTTTTCCTTGCCCTTGGAATCCGGCATGTCGAGATCGCGGTAAAGATTATTTTCATAGATGTAAGCGATTACTTGGTCGGGAATCAAGAAATCGATCGACATGTTGCGCTTGAGAAGAAGTCGAATCTTGGTGCTGCTGATGTCATTGATGACAACCTATATTGTTAGTTTCATGCTTCCAGCTCTCCTATCATGATACACATACCTGGCGGATGATGTGAATGTTCTTCTCCCATTGCTTCAGGTTTGCCAGGGTCGAATCAATCTCGGTTCCCGTGCGCTCCAAGCAAAAACATCCATAGTTGCCAAGAATGTGTTCGAGATCACGCTCGTCCCAAACACCTGGAGTAGACATGGTCTGAATTAGGTCCAGGCCAGCAAGAAGGACGATGCGGCATCGCTTTCGAGTTCCGTCGGCGCATTCAATACCACCCATAACCTCGTTAATTTCGTAGTCGAAGTGGTCGAGCACTCTGGCAGTTGGGATATAAGTCGGGCTCTCAGCCTCCCAAGGGTCCACCATGAGCCATTTGGATGTGTTCTCAGTGGCAAGTCTGCACATCTCGATGCGATGATGAGCAGGGGCAAGACCCTTCTTCTTGTAACTATCACTGACTACCGGGGAGTTAGTTGCATGTGTGCGTGTGTGCGTGTGTGTGTTTGTAAAAAAACAACAGGATCCACTTACCAGGACTCAAAACTCCCGCAACGACCTCGAAATCTAATTGATGTCAGTGGTGCTTCAAGAGGTTACATTGGGCAGATCGACGCACTCTCATTGCGAGCATGGTCTCTAGCCATAGGGAACATCCGGAGACTACACACGGTTAGTTATTGTTCTGTCAAGTGCAAAAACACCATGAATTGGTCAATACGCAAGGGCTTATAGAATAGCAAACCCCATGGCAGCCAAGACAAAACTCATGCCAGTTAACTTACTGAAGAAACGTGATTGGGCTAAAGGAGCCGCAGGCCACGAGGCACAACGGAGTCTTATCCGGGGAGCATGTGCGCTGGAATCGGTGCGAAGGGAACACATAGCCTTCCCTTGTGTGCTCCTTAACATATTGGTAGTCGCAGGCCATCTTGACTTGTTTTCCGAGTGTTGATGTTGCTTATGAGATAGAAAGCTGTAAGTTGTGCGGAGCGAGGGGTGTCGCGATCCGACGGTCAACGGCCGGCGCCGGTAGTTGGCGGCGGGTGGGCGAGCAGGAGCGAGGGGCACGGTAGTATCGGTGCAGAGACCGAACTACAACCGAATCCTTAGGAACAGGCCGATCTAAGCAGTCAGGCCTGTTGGAATCGTCGAGGCGATCGAGGAACAGCTGAGACAAGATGTAGCAAGACTCTGGGTATTGCTCGTTGGGGATTGCGCAAGTAATAGTGGACAGCTGGAGAGGCGGGCGGCGGCGATGGCGGGGGTTCCGAAATCAGTAAGTAGGTCGATGATACATACAACAGTTGATCGCTTAATATCCAAGTTGAGTTTGTATAGAGAATATGTATAATAGTTGAGGTGAAGCTATGCAAGAGTATGCGGGAGAGCTCGAATAAAAAAGATATGAGATGTAAAAGTTAAAGTTGAAAGTAGAAGGAAGGAAGGAAGGTTTTCTTTCCGGGCCTTCTGGGAGAATTGGCGTCAAATCTCGAGGCAGGAAAGACCTGATGGTGGGTGGATGCTGCGCGTGCGCCGAGATGGCTTAATAAGGAAAAGTGGATCGCTATAGAGCTATCCCATCTGCTGGACTCAACCAAGCATTTTGGTAGGTCACTTTCAGTCCCGCTAAAGAGCCTAAGCCATCCAAACCCCAGTCTCGAGCTTCTTCAACCTGCCATCGACAATTGGCACCCACAAACATGAAAGTCGAGACTTTTGACGCACCATGCGCACGCCATCGCCCGTCAGTGGAGTTGCCATACCGTTGCAAGCAAAGCCACTCGAGTTTGTTGACTGCTGTACTTGGATAATTACCTAGACACCAGGTGCTGCCCGAAATGGTTAGTTCCGGTCATTGTTACCTCCAAAATGGAGCTCATGGATGGGACGTTTGGAGCTGGTGAATGTTTGATACATCTGCAAAACAATACAAAATCATTGCTGTTCAGTGTCCATCTCTTCAATACTTGTCAGTAGAATCTCTTCGGCGCTCAGTCAAATCGTTCCCATCCTCTCTAACTTTTGGTGGCAGGGTATGACGACGAAAGGGCGATCTAAGCCACTCCACCAAAGCTCGGGTCGAGGGAACGTGATACAGGGACACAGCAGTACTGCTGCATGTGCAACTCGGGAGCTGGGTATTCAGCCTTGCAGGCGCGAGTGGTTGAATTGTGCATTGAGGTATCTGTCATCTCCATCATCAAGGTCCTCAGTCCCGTCTTGGAGGGGGTTGCTGTATTTACCACCACAGCTTGAACGCCTGTTACAGTACCGATTCGAGTGTGCAAACTGCACTCAAACCCATTGATGGTCGCAATTTATGCCGATCTGGTCGTCCTGCAACTCTTCCTAGTTGTTTAATTTCTGGGATTTGTTTGTCCTCCAATCTGACTTTATGAACGGTCGCTTTGTCAGCACCACGGATCAATCAGCTTGCCTGTGCATACCAACGTCAATGAGTTTCGTCAATCCTTGTTTTAGAACTGCGGGGTATTCTCTACGTAGTTTATCTCTACTATATATATGTCTTGATTATCTGAGAGGATTACGTTGGACAATTTATTGACTGCGTAATTCACGCAAGTTGTAGATCGTTTACGGCGGTCACGGTTACGTTGGTTGCTATAGAGCAACAGTTTCGAGAATCGTGCATAAATCTCTCAACAATAGCAAACTACGGTACATATGCAACAGCTGCAACAGTCTCCACGCCTATCCCTGATCCCATGCTGAGAGTCTAAACGGGCTGGTCCACTCTTCAACGGCTCGTCTGTTGCACCGTGTCGCAAGTTTGCACGAGAGTAGTGCGGGAGATCAGATCATGGTCCATTATCGCTTCTTCATAGTCTGCGAATACATCGTACAATTTCCTAGGAGAGCCGGAGAAACAGTCTCAGAACAGATAATCTCACCACCAATTATAGGCTGTCGAACCACCAGTCTCGTCTCACAGACACAGACAAAAGACCAAACTCAAGTTCCTGATCAACCATGCCAAGTCCTAACTTGATCCAACTATAGCCCCAGCTGCTATATCTGAGGAATCAGAACAGAACGATTATTCGTGTCGGCCAAGTCCAAATTGGCACCTTGGCCCCCCCTTTTTCGAGTCAACGGCTCTCCCAGCACAAAATAAACAGAGCCGAGCCTCTGAGCTATTTAGCGGCCCAATTGATAGCTTGGAACAGACAGCAACCAAAGGTCCACTGTGCCCCAGCGAAGACTATTTTCTGCCACGATGGATATTGAGCTTCTGTGATTTTAGCCGGTTCCGCTTTCGGTGAGCAAAACGGGTCTTCCGGAAATCGCAGTTTCTGCCGCCGACAGCGGAACCAAGTTACGAACTTGAGAAATTCGGTGTCATTTCTAGAAAGTCTACAAGAACGGGGGTTTTGTGCTCGTGTGCTTCTTCGATTCATCTAGAAAGGTGCTGTCAAGCCCCAAGGGTTTCTGGAAATACGCAACGGCTAGGTTCTTAGACAATTCTATCCTGGTAGCTGAGACCAATGCCAGAACTGCAACGAGATCACGTCGTCTTCACAAGTTCAATTGAAGTTTTCGCTTCTCAACTCACCATATTCGTGGCGGTTTTCGGGGTGCCATACCGGTCCAGCATAGTCAGACAACCGTGCAGCCTCAACCTACTGATTTTCAGTCATTGAGAACCGGTGAGCCTCCTCCCGTCTCCGAGCCAAGACTCATTCTAGTATATAGCTTAGTTGCTAGTTTACTTCGTCTCCAGTTGTCTGGACAAAAGGCAGAGTGCGGATCCGCAACAACATTGAGCGCGGGGGAGAGGGAATCGAGGGAAGCTAAACTGTATCTCCGGAGCGTCTTTGCGGGGAAATTACCTCGAGACTCGAGGATACAAGATCATCGTACGGAGCAAGTCAAGATGTGTTGCAATTGTGACTCCATAAAGGAACTGCTCATCCAGCACACTATACTTGTGACTTATGTGCTGTATAGTACCTACATACGGCTAGGTACGGATATTACAACCGGAATTATTTACCGGCCAAGTCCCTCCACTCTCTCCTCAACGGCTCAACCCCAGACTTTTGAACCAACTCGGCAGTGGAACGGCTCCCCCGCATCCAGAAGCAAACTCCAGGGAACATGGGGGTTTGCTCAGACCAAGGCTGCAAGACCACCGTCCTTTGCACCGCCGCAAGCTAAGCAAACCCTCCGGCTAACCGGTCGAAGCATGTGCTACTCTGCTATGCTTGTGAATGCCCGGTGAAACCTGGCGTCATCGGGGAATGAACACTCTCGTCACCGTGCAGAGAGGTACTGTAGACATCTCAATATCCAAAATCTTCCCACGCAACCGTTTCCCCCTGTAACCATCCTTCAAGTGCCGACAGCAACGCCGGCCCCGTGCACAAAAAGAAACGGGCGTCTTGGCCCTTTAGACTCTCAACAACGTCAGCGCCTATTCGTCGCTTCTCGACATGTATTCCATGCCGCTTCACCTCATCCAGAAACTCTCCCTCGCCCGGATGACCTGTGACGAAGAGCTTAGTCACACTCACTAGCCCTGGAATCTTGGAGAATGTGTCGCTCGCAAGTGGCAGGTCCTCATAGCGAAGAGTCCAGAGCAGCTCAAAGGGAACGTCATGTTGGAGAATAGCTGGTGCTTGTGCAAGAACAGGCGTGATTCCCACACCAGCAGCGATGAAGATGGACTTGGGACCTTGCGAGTCTAAACATATGCGGAAACTCTCCTCGCCGCCAAAGCCAAGGACGGGTATCTCCAGCGGCACACGTAGGCTATGTCTCCTTAGAAACCCTGTGACTGGGCCGTGTTTTCTTGCGGTAATCTGAATCTCCTTGTTGCTATCCGGCTGGCTTGAGACAGTAAATGTTCGCACGTAATCATCATTAATGCTCTGAGGATCGTGATCTGCCATGTGGCTGTACCCAGTTGATAACTCTGCCTCAAAATCCAACGTGATGTATTGCCCAGCATGCCACTTCGACAAAGGCTGCGGCGATGAGAGCTCAAACGTGAACCTGTCTATGGATGGCGTCAATGCCTCGCGATTTGTCAAGCGTGCTGTTATGCTTCGTGAAGAGTCAACACTAATATGCGCATCGTGCTCTGAGAGCAAATGGCGAACAGGCGGGTTATAAGGTGAATATTCTCCCAGAGAGCCGCGGAATGGGAGTCCTGACTTGACAAACTTGACCGAGGTGACCGAAATCTTAACGGCGAGGTTGGATCGTGCAATTAGAGAGGAAGCTTCTTCTCCCACAAGGATTGAGGCACTACCTGTGAGGTACAGGACATTGGCCGTGTTGTAGTCGGGTATTACAACGCCCACAAGAGGGTTGACTTTGAAATTACCCAGCGTCTGATAGAGTCTGTTTCCCGAGTCTGATGACTCGTCAGATAATGTTGTGTATAGGGGGGGGACATGCTGAACTTACACTCTGGATAGATCAACTCAAACCCATCGTCTTCATTTCTCATGACCCTTATGAAGCCGGGGCTTCCTCCGCGATGGTTTGTGTCCATGGTCTTTCCGTTTGTGCTTGATAAAAAGAACATGTCTGCCGCCGCGATCAAGTCTAAAGCTTTCTGTGATAAAGGAAGCTTGTCGGAGACGAGCTCTGGAGACACGGTATTAGGCACGATGTCCTTCTTGTTGATATACTTGGGACAGTTGCCCAGGCCTTCAGTTACAGCCATAGCCATCTGAACTGTCTTGCCTCCGTCCACAGTAGCACCAACAATCATGTTGCCCGCCAGTTTCACACGATCTCTCGTCTCGAGATCAAAAGATAACCCCGCCATTCCTTTTCCTTCACCACCATTGGGCTTGTTTATGGCACCTTGCTGCACGCCTTCATCGTCAATCCCATCCCATAGAGCTTTGAAAACCGGGTCGTGCTTAGTATCAACCGTGCTATTGAATGCGAGTACACTTTCAGCTACCGGTCTCGCGAAACCACGCTCTCCGCCCCAGATGGTGGTCCACGGCCGACCCTCGTTGTCGAGGGTTCCTAGGGCGACCAAGGCATTTTGCGACACTCGCACGCCATGATGCGCCGCCAGGCCATGAAGTGTGGGATTCCTCTGTTGCGGTACCTTGAGCTGCTGCTGCATGGCCAGCTCGCCTTCGTGCCATTCTGAGGTTGCGGAGGGCATATTACTGTTGATGCTATTAACAAAGAGGTAAGACTGAAGCAAATGGCTTTGGAATGGGTATTCAACTCCCAAGACTACACCGACAGTGAGAAGATTAAAAAGCAACAAGTGTATCATGTCGTCTCTTCAAGACCCCTCAAATTAGTCAAGTTTCTGTCATCAAGGTCAGCATCACCGAGGTTAAGCCCAGTTGGTTGACAAATCATCAGCAACGATTTTCTTTCAAAGGGCGTGGTTGATTTCCCCCCCATGTGACATTAGTACGAAGTGCCATTCAACCACGTCAAATCTTTGTCCAATTTCAAATCTCATAGTGCCTTTTAATTTGTTATCTTAGTTATCGAGTACACTTATGAACACCGACATTTCGACTCATAAGTCATTAATAATTCCAAGTCATTTTGCCATAATCAATCAATCACCAATAATTCCTTCCCCGTTGCGATTCAACATCGTAGTTATAGGGAGGAGCCCTGTCTGGTCTCGCACTTGCTGCACGAGGTGGCATTGGGTTCGTCAAGTTCCTTAATGGGGGCTCTCGAAAAGGCATTGGGCCTGTAGCACTGCGTGCTGGAGGGTGTATTGGTCGTTGTGCCGCTGCTCCGCCGCGATGAGAGCCCACAGAGGTTGCAGAGCTCATGCGACCCCCAGGTTGAAAGGCCTGGTATTCTCTGGGTGCAGGATAAGATGCTTGTGCCGATGAAAATGTCCCTAGCGGCTGTGAATAACTATCCATCGGGCGGGCACTAGGCGCACGGGCTGGAGGAGGAAATAGTGGCGCACTATCAGAGTGCATGGGGCCAGGGCTTTCTGTAAAGCGACCTGGAAGGGAAGGCATTGAGTCCGTCACCATTTGATTCGACGGATATTGGCCGTAGTTTCCATGAGAGGGTACAGTAGATGGCGAGTGGGCGTGGTCATCATAGTTCAGAGGGGGGACTGCAGGTACAGGAGACGCAAGTCGTCCGTAGCCACCACCTGACTTGGAAGTCGCACGAGAAGCGTAACTTGCAATGGATGCTGTGGTGGCCTGTCTTGATGGCATAGGTCGCTCTGAACTCATGACGCCTGTTTCCATACCACCTGGCGTCCCCGGCTGTGAAGTATAAGGTGGCAGCGTCGTCATTGTATCATTACGATTCAACATTGGGATCTGGTCTGTCTTGCTGGTTGGGCCCATATCTGGTAACGTGGGCAGAGTAGCGGTCCTTTCCACTCGAGGCTTCTCGCCATTCTTCTTGGCTGCTCTGAACTCGGCCCTCAGTCGGCTGGCTTCCTCTCTGGCCAAGGCTTGGTTGACTGTCTTGGTAACAATCTTCATCAAGGCCTTGGTAACTTTGCGCTCACAATATCCAGAAAGGCCGCCATCGGCAGAAGGGATCCAATGGTAAAGGAAGAAGACCCAGAAAAGGACGGCGGCGAGAAGAAACAAGGCGGAAAACACCCAGATCACAATAGTGAAACACATGCCGGAAAGAATGAGAGCTTGCTGGTAGTCTTCCTCAGCAAGGATCTTGATGTTTTCAAAGAATCCAGTGATTGATTCGCCCACATTGTCGGCGGTGGGTGTCAACTTTGCCTCATACACTGATTTGAGTGTAAAAGCATTGAGCACCTGACGCGGACCTGAGCAGATAATTACGCGAATCCAGGCTGTAAAAGTTAGTAAAGAACGAGCAGTCAATTGCTTAACTTACACTGGAAGCTGAAGTACGTAAAGATGGCGATGTATTGTGCTCCTTCTTTACTCTTTGTGAGTTCAGCAAAGACTAGAAACCGTTTAAACCCTTGAGAGCCAAGGCGAACTGATTCCCATCGGACAGCAAGGTTGTCCAGGTAGCACTCCGCAACATTGCCTCTTCTGATAACGCGAATGGCACGGAACCCTTCGTAACCCAGATTGAGAAATGAGAGAATAATGCAGATAGAGAAGATCCATTTTGAAACATCAAAGGAAATGGCAGGGTCAATCTTGGAAGACCAGCGATCAAAAATGAGTAAGTTGACGGCTGTAAAGCTGTCGACAACATATACAGCAACCGAAACGATGAGCATAAGCCATAGGTAGATGTAAGCGAAGATGGTACCACATCCTTTACTCTTAAAGTCACGAAGGTTGATGTATTCCCATTTTTGGTCCGCGATCCCCACGATCTGCTTCTTCCGATTGCCGAAGCAGCACCCCATGGTGGAATGAAGAAAGACGGCTCGTAATAAATGTAGAGAATAAAAAGAAGTGGTCGATGGGTATCAATGCTGAAAAGTAACAGAATATCGTGTTCGATCCTCGCCTGCGATGGTCGAATGTACTGCTTTCCGGAGCAAATCTAACAAGAAAGTGAAGAGTGAGCGATGGTGATGATTTCGTGCTGCAACCGGTGCGCGAATGAGTGAAGACTTAGTGTGAAGTCGAACACATGTCGTTGGTGATGTTGTAGATACAGTCAGGAATGTCGTGTTGTTACAAGAAAGAAGCTCAAAAAGCCAGGGGAATATCCAGAAAATCTCTCAAAATAGGCGTATGAGATTGTTTTCTCTCTTCAACAGAGTACAATAGACAGACAGGTAGAGATGTAGGCGAGTAGAGCAGATGGTATAATCAATCGGTGGCTGAATAGCGAGCTGTTGTTCAAGATTGTATTGAATCCAGGATGAAAGAGCGACGAAACCGACGAAAAAGATGGCTCGAAACGAGAAAAGCCGTCAAGGCCGTGACAATAGTAAAAGCAACAGAAACAGTAATAGAAATAGCAATGGCAGGCTGGAGAATGAATGAAGACGGGAAGTGTCTGGGATCTGGAACTGGATAAGACGGAAATGGAGGGGTTTCAAATGAAAGTGGAGGGAGGGGACCAGGGAGGGAAAGTCAAATCGCACACTGCGACTTCCTTCCTAGCTGCTCCAGCATGACTTCAAACAGGAAGGAGCGAAGATCAATGACCTATCCATGGCAGGTGCAACCCTGGCTTCCATTCTAGTGGCGCCATTACCTGCAGGAACCAGACGCTCCATCTCTTGAGCGTTTGAGAGAAATCATCAACAGGGCACAACAACAGTCAATGATTGGCTCTGCAGAAGACGCGCCGGACAGATGGGCTCTTGTCAGCAATAACTCAATGGCCTTGAGCTTATTGTCTCCGTTCTCTGTTTGGCCTTGGAAGAGACAACTTCATTGCCGCCCGGTGTCCTCTTAATTCAGTGGCTGTGTTTCTTTGTTTTCCAACCGCCGGCCGGAATCTAAGAATACGTCTCATCCAATCCCGCAGACCCAGAAGACGATGGACAAATCGGCGCCATTAACCGCCGTCTCAGCGGCAAAAAATAACAAACAACAACATCACGTATCGCATTATCAACGTGGCGGGTGCTCCCGACTTCCAGCGACCAAAGCTAGCCCCAGGCAGTTTCAACTCAAGTTGCATCACAACGAATCCCGTGATTCTCTGAAACATGCCAACACTCGGGCTGCCTCCCCCCGTCAATCCATGCCTCAAGCACGAGAGTTTGTCCCACACAAAGCCGAACGTGGTCGCAGTTTTGGGTCTTCGGAATTTGATTACCAGCGCGAACATCCTCATTTCCGGCTCTACGGCGCATAAGCCCACGAGGCCAAGCGCCCTGTCTATCGAAATATTCAGTTGGAACCCGCTATTGATCGTCGAATTCATATTGAAACCGCGAACCATTGACTTGAGGCCTCTGGAAGAGATGCCTGAGTAATCAATCAGCTGTCAACTCCAAGATGAGCGTTTATGCGACGTTGCACCAACACACGGCCGTGGGTCCCTTCTTTGTTCGAAACAATTTAGAGAAAAGACGCTCAAGCGGCAATTCTTAGCATGAGACGAGGGATTGCAACCTTCACAAAGTTGTGATTGACCAAATAGTCATGGTCTTTGTCCGAAATTCCACAAATAGCATAGCACTCATCTAGGACAAAGAATTGAGGTATGAGCAGTGCTTCGCTCAACATGTAACAGAGTACCATTCTTTGTTCTTTGCTCAAGGCTTCAGAGTGCCTGCTCTGAAGGAACGCCTTTCGTTGAAAAGAATGTCACATAAAATCTACGAGTTGCCTTGTTTCTTAAAAGAACAACATCACCAACTCCGCCGCTGCCATGGATTCTAACGCCTCGCCAAACCTCAGATCGGTTCCTAAGTCCTCGGATAAAGACGAAACTGAGGAGCCCGTGTTCAACATCTTGAAAAGGGTCGCAGAAGATGTTTGGATCGTCACCAGACAAGGAGACCCCGGTGAGGAGCAATATCTCGCCTCTCCCAGCAAGCCTTTTCGTTTACAGCCTGACGATACTCTCAACTCTGCACTGAAGATTCGGGAGGCTAGTGCGCTCGATAGACTACTGTCACACTACAACCAAGCCTACACTGTCCGTCAAATTCTCAATCACGAGAACCTCCTCTCTATCGTCGGCGTTATCGAACGCCAGCTTTTTGACAGATCGCAAAGGCCGAACGATGCTTGGTTGGATAGCGAGCACCTGCTAGTTTGGGATTTTGGCGATGCCGGCAATCTCAGCGCCCTGTTCCGCCAGTATCCTTGCGAGAGTTCTTCGTTCTATCTGCCGGAGTCTCTCTGCTGGCACGTCCTCCGTTCCCTAATTCGTGCAGTGACTTATCTGCATGACGGAAAGCGACTGTATTACCCAGCCTCGGTACCAGACGCCCCGAACTTGAGAGAATGGCAGTCTGTCGATACGGATTGGTATCCGATTCTACACCGGGGTATTGAGCCCAAGAACATTTGGTTCCAGCATGCTCGCGGCACCGAAACGTATGGTCAGTGTAAACTAGGCAATTTCAGTAACATAGCCGTTACATGCCACTCATTTGATCGCGGATCTCATCTCGCTAGCGCGCCTAAAGGGATCGCATTGGCTACAAGGGAGGGAATTGGGCCGCTGAGCGATGTTCGCAAAGCGTTCGAACAAGACCAAGAGCATATCCCAGTTGTATTTCACCCCCTCATCAAGTATATGTCATCAACTAACGTGCTCTAGGAAAAGCGTCCCTACACCCTTTGGGACGAGATGTGGTCTGTGGGTGCTACCATCTTTACTATGATGACTGGTCAAGCGCCTTCTTACTGTTGTGATGAATGCGGCTGTTCACATGTGGTCTTCTGTGGTGTGAAAGGATGTCTTGAGAATGCGGCCGCGGCAAATGGATGCAACTGTCTCCTTGGTGGCTGCAGCCATTTGACCGAAAATCCTTGCGACGAAGAGTTTTCACGATGGCCCAAATGCCCTGCTGAACATGATTGCTCAGAGCCTAACATCAACATTCACTCATACCTTGCCCGAGCACGGTATACCAAGATGCTGCGCACCATCGTCAAGGATCTTCTCCTGCAAGACCCTCAAGAGAAACGAAATCCGTGGGGGCGAATGGTAGATTTTGCCAAGGTAGTGGAAGATGCGTACCTTGAATGGAAAAAGAAGACGGAGGAAGGAAAGGAGTATGTTGACATCGAGGATGATATGTGCAAAAGACTAGAGAATTTCAGACGCAAGGAGAGGATGCGTGAGTTTATTTCGTCGTCTAAATCATAGAATTCGATAACAGGCTTGGCTCTGCACTTCTTACTCAGTGCACATTGAAGCTTCAAGACACTCCAAACAGCCAATGATCTTACACCATCCTCACAGCCAATGGTGTTTAACCCAGCCACTATAACCCATAATCACAAGCCCCCCCCACTTCAACCCGGTGCGGTATCAGCCCCGGTCAAAATACGGGCCCCGCCATCAACTGCCCAAGTCTCCAGGATGGAGCTCGACCGACCTGAGCCGTTTCTCCATTTCCACCTCTTCAATCGCCAACGTTGAGGCTGCAAATCTACACATACAAGACAGAATATCCGCCCGGATCCAACGAAACCATCACTCAATCGTTTGTCTTGTAGAAAGGAACCAAAACCCAGCCCGTGTCCGCGCCCGAGCCCCGAAAAATCCAATCATCAGGCCGCTTGCTGTCGTAGCTACCACCTCACCAAGACCCTTGCTCCATCATGTCCATCTCGCACCCAACGCCTCCTCTCCTCCTCACGAAGCGCCTCACGGCCTTCCTCAACGCGAACCGAACCCCTCAGCTCCCCACGCTTCTCCTCACTAGCCCTCACGGCAAACTCCTCGCCCACGCGAGTCCCCATCCCGTCGCCGCCCTCCGAACGCATGCCACCGTCGCCGCCTCCCTCCTCGCCATACACTCCACGTCCGCGCCCGCCCTCGCCGCTTCTCTACCGGGCTCACGCACGCCCGATCCCATCGGTAGCTCCCCGCCGGGGGAAGACGAGCCTGATGATGATGAGACGGATCGCCTGTCGCAAAGCCAGCAGCTCGACTCGCATCGCTCCCCGAGAGGAAGAGCTATCAAGCCCGCTACTGTGACGGTGCAGCTTACGAGCGGCACCGTTGTCATTCGTAGGTTAAAGTGTGGTCTCTTGTTCGTGTGCGTCGGACCAGCCAGCCCGGATGCCGCTGAGCATGGCACGCCGCACGTCCACGATATTAATGTGCCCGCTGGGGAATCTTCGCATGTCGGCAGCCCAGATGGAGCGGACAGTGTTCTGAGCACTGGCGCGCAGACCACGGCTAGCTTGGAGAGCACCACAGGCTCTGCTGCCGCGGTGGCCGCCCTTCGTCGTCACGCTGCAGAGCTTACGCGATGGCTTGACGACAAGCTAGGTACTCTCACCGTTCCTGAGGAGGGTGTGGGTGTGGAGTGATGGCACCGCTTATGGGATGAGCGAAACGGTATAGAAGGCGTTGGGATTTGTTTATACGAAGGATAATCAAGGTGTAATGAGAGGCAAGACTATATTCTAGGGCGTTGAGGAGTGTCTATAAAGGGAGGACATGTACACAATTCAAGGCATTCATGATACGTAGCTTGTTACTCAAGTTGAGCGTGTTAATAAAACAACCCCGCGTTCAAAGGTTGGATATTCTATGATCCAGTACCAGACCGTTCCGCCAAAAAAAAACCCCCCCAAAAAAAAGCCAGAGCAAATAACGCCTCGATATGCTTTTAGTTCCAGCAAGCGACTCGAACGCCTCAAAGCAGCAAAAGATTCGTGCAAAAACATTAGCAAGCTACTCGATACTCATGCGCATGATTCCATCATGGGTATCGATCATGCCCTGGAAACCAACCCGGCCTTTGCTGTTCAGTCTCCCAGCCGCGGAACTGTTACCAGATAGATTACCTGGTGTGCTACCAGCTTCGCTCGGAGCACTGCTGCCAGCCTTGTCGCCACCGTTACTGCCGGGTCGAGAACCCCACGACATGGCATCCCGTTGCAGCGGACTCTGCATGACTGGCGAGTTGTGAACGCTCATGCCTGGGCTGACCGCTCGACGCTTGAAGCTGACAGGGTCGAAATCATCATCGCGCCGGCGTTTAGTATTGATTCTTCGCGTGATTTCTGCAGCGCTGGGTGGTTGAGTACTGCCATTCTGCGGAGCCTGGGAGGTTAGGTCGCCGCATTCTTGGCTAGACATGGGGGCACTTACAGTAGCTCCACCAACTGACGGTGAGTCCATCGCCACGTCCTCGCTGACACCTGAGGATGACCCTCGTGGAAGAAAGGCAGCGGGAGGCGGTGTGGTCCTGGCACCGCCAGTGCTGCTCGACTCGGAAAAGGTATCCCAAAATGTCTTGCCTTTTGAGTTCTTGATGGCATGTTGCTTGAAGCTGCTGGAGTGACCCATGGATATGTCGCCCATCATGTCGTCTTCGGGAACATCGTTCAGGCCTTCTTGCTGGGTCAGATTAGGTGAAGAAGGGGCCGTTGTGGTTTGGGTCGATTCTGGGGCCTGCTGTGGTATTCTGGGTTCAAGCTCCATGTCACAATCGCGCACTTGCTTAACCACTTCTGCTTCTCGACGAAACTCGGATTCGGCCGGCGTGCTCTCCTCCATGAGCGCAGCCCGAATCCGTGCAAAGGTCTTTGTTTTGGGCTACATAGTATTAGTCGCATGTTCTTAGTATAAGCTGAAAAGAATTGGCTAACCAAGAGATTCCCTCGCCGTGTCACAACCCGCCGAATGACATTGCGTTGACCATCTCCGAGTCCATCTACATCGCCCATGTTTCGTGCCTCATCGGAATCCGCGCTCGATATGTGCAATTGGTTCGCCTGCCAGCTTATGCTTTCACGTCGAGCTCGCGTAGAATTAGTCGGTGGTGACTTGGAGAGAGATGCACCACTGAATCCTAACCCCAAAGGCCCGCGAGCCTTCTTCCTGGCTTGCTTGCGGGGTCTTTGTCGCTGTTGAAAGCTCATGAGGCTGCTCATTGCAGGGGACCCAAAGGTCCCACCGGGCCCTTGAGACCCGGGAATCGGACCAGTCTTGTTGGCCTGCGGAGTCGATACGTAGCTGTCGTCCATATCCTCGTCCATCAATTCATCGTCATCGGAGGTGCTGGACGAATCAGAGCCTATCGCCTGGCTGCCAAGCGAGCTACTAATGTTCATCTTTTCCTGATTTCCCATGACGGACCACAGAGATGTTGATGTCTGCTCGGGACCTGCATAGTGACTTCTTCTGCTCGGTATATTCATCGCCCGGCCACCAGCGGTGGGCGACGAGTCGGGTGAGGACTGCTCGGCGAGGGTAGAGTGGTGGAGACTGGTAGCGGCGCGGGAGAAGTCGAGGCCACGGGAGCGACGAGGGAGTATGTTCGTAGGCGACGCGTATATCTGCGAATGATCGAGTTTGGGCGATAAGGGGGCGGGGTTGACGTATGAGTTCGCGGCGGGAGGAGTGAATTCTCGAGGAGGCATGTGTATGGAGAATCCCCGGTTCGATAAATTTGGACGGCGAGGCGTCACAGGCTGAGGGGTCGGGATGCTAGTGTCGTCTTTTGACGTCCGGCGAGATGCCTCGACGATATGTGGTGAGGGAGACAGTCGAGAGGGAGTTCCTCCTCCATCAGACATTGATCGAGTCTTGGCCAAGGGCGATCGGACCTGGTTCCTGGAGTCGGTGCCTGCCTGATCTTCAGGGACATCCATGATGGCCGAGTCATCGTATTCACCCGCAATATCTCGGAACCGATCCATGATGAACGTTGACGACGGCAGTTGTGAATCTGGGTCGACGGTTAATCTGGTGTCCCTTCCCTGATCGTTGAAGTGATCAAGGCGCAGTAGATGAGATAACAGGTAAATATATCATGGCATCGCATGCTACAGCATTAGACAAGCGCTTGCGGAGGAATCCTGAATGATGCGAAGGTGAAAGAACGCGAAGTAATGCGACAACGAGTGGGCGGTTACAGTGATTAACCTTGGCATTAGAGTAAATAGAAACGGACCTCTTTTAGGTTTGGCCGCTAATTTTTAGTTCCACAGGCTGTCTGCGGCTGAGGACGGCCCCGCAAGAGCGCCATCGTCCACCTGTAATTCGACATGCAGCTGTTATTCTTCAGTTGCTCGGTGTACCAAAAGGAAAAAGGATATAGAAGGCAATGGATTTCGTATTATTATTGTCTTTGTGATGCGCGCCGGTATCAGATATATGGCTCCAATGCCATGTAGGGCATCGATAGGCGGTTGTTGTCTCTTGAGGACGCTCTGGGCGTATTTACCAAGAACCTCGAGGGTGAAGAACTCATGATGAGTGAATAGACAACGAACAAGCAATCCAAACAACATGAGAGAGAGTGCCTCGAAAATTGGAACATCTCTGCGTGTCTATTAAGGATATCACTCTTATGTATATTTCACTGCATTTAATCCGGAACACAGTCAATTGCTCAAATACCATTCACTACCTAAATATGTATTACAACACATGCTATAACCACTAAGCAAACATGTACTGTACCCTACACCAGCTGAGCAAACTGGAATAGTGTAAAATCATAGTTGATTTATTAGTCCTGCGCGCATCTCGAAACTCGAGTAACACTCAGTGTCACGTAATGATTACATTTGGCCTCTGTTAAAGTAGTAAAGATTATGTGACGTGGTAGCATCCTCGCATTTTCCTCCAATTTTAAATGGCAACTGGAGG
This sequence comes from Fusarium sp. NRRL 66182, assembly GCA_013266265.1. NCBI lineage: Eukaryota > Fungi > Ascomycota > Sordariomycetes > Hypocreales > Nectriaceae > Fusarium > Fusarium sp. NRRL 66182. The sequence continues at coordinate 21,601 of JABFAK010000162.1, forward strand.
CTTTGACGTCAGAGCTGATGTGGGGGTATCGTAGAGTGGAGGGAGGGGCATTACATCAACATCAAATCTGCGTTATCGTCAACGACACGATAATCTTTCACAAGACTCACAATCGCTCCAAAAAAAAAAAAGAAGAAGAAAACTTCAATGAGCTTTGCAAGAGCAGCGCAGCGAATCAACTCAATCAAAGACTTCCTCATTCGACCAACCGTTCCTCACATTTCTGCAGCCGCTGGACAAGCTAGATCGCTCACAATGGCTTCCACCACAGACACCAAGAACTACAAGTTCAACCACTCGATGTAAGTGCAGACTCCCCATGTATATATCCCCAATGAGACATGGGCCGCAAAGGCTAATTCGTCCAGGATTCGAGTCAAGGACCCGAAAGCGTCATGTACGTTACAGACACCTTGATGACCACCACTAACCTTGACCTGAATCTGGCTGACATAAACACAGCCAAATTCTATGAGTTCCTTGGAATGAGCCTTGTCAAGAAGCTGGAGTTCCCTGACAACAAATTCGACCTCTACTTCTTTGGCTACGACTCTCCCAACGCCTTGTCGCACAACAAGAGCGTCTTTGACAGACAAGGACTGATCGAATTAACCCACAACTATGGTACAGAGGATGATCCCGAGTATCAGGTCAACAACGGCAACAGGGAGCCTCACCGAGGATTTGGCCACACTTGTATTGCGGTTGACAACATCCAGGCTGCCTGCAAGCGAATCGAGGATGCTGGGTACAAGTTCCAAAAGAAGCTCACTGATGGCCGTATGAGAAACATTGCCTTTGTGCTTGACCCCGATGGCTACTGGGTCGAAGTCGTTGCTCGAAACGACTACAAGGAGACTGAAAATGTGAACGAGACCGATGTGTCGACGTATACCATGGTTAGCCCCCTTCTCTAGCCCACCTTCTGGAGTATGCAGCTGATTAGCTAGAACCACACCATGCTTCGCGTCAAGGATGCTGAAAAGTCCTTGAAGTACTACCAGGATGTCCTCGGCATGTCTCGACTGCGAACGCTAGAGAACCCCGAGGCCGGATTCAACCTCTACTTCCTCGGCTACCCTGGTGATCAGCCCTTCCCTGAGGGCCAGGATGAGAACACAATTACTCATCGGGAAGGTCTGCTTGAGCTCACTTGGAATTACGGCACCGAGAAAGACGAGAACTTCAGCTATCACAACGGTAATGATCAGCCCCAGGGTTTTGGTCACATTTGTAAGTGAACTAGCGAATAGCTAAAATGTAGGATGCTGACAGGACAGGCGTCGCGGTCGACAACATCGAGTCCGCATGCAAACGATTCGAGGATCTCAATGTCAGCTGGAAGAAGAGACTGACAGATGGACGCATGAAGAACGTAGCCTTCTTGCTAGACCCTGATGGTTACTGGGTTGAGATTGTGCAGAACGAAAAGTTTTCTGGCAAGGATAACTTTTAGTCAAGCGAACTATTAGACCCTCAAACTAAAACAAGTATTTGCAAGTTGCAACCAACTGCCTTGAATACCCAAGAATAGCCAAACATACTTATCCTACGGAGTAGACTTGTTGCAAATAAGCTTGATGTGTTGTCAGGGTATATCTGGAAGCGAGATTGTCGACCGTTTCCCTACCGAACGAAAAGATACGACAAGTCCAGATGATATGCAAATTAAGATATTAGAATATGAACACGAGTGAATATATTTTTAGGTACACAAGGAAAATCACAAAAGTCCCAGAGTTTCGGCCCAAGGTTTATCTCAGTCATGTTTGCAGACGAAAGAAACTAGGATGAGATGTTCCGTGAGACAGGTAGGACAATTGGCATTAATATCTGCGGTATCTTGATATCGATTTACAACCATTATTACCACTACGTCTTGTTATCTACGAAAGCCAAGCCCCGAGATTTGCTGAGGCCGCCAGCCATTGAAGCATGCTGCCGCTTCTTCTCTCACAGCATACCTCGCATCAACCATCAGCCAACAAGCTTTCAGCAAACTCGTTGGCCGGCATACACGGAAGATTACAATTACGGCACGCACATGCATCTCCAACCAAACGTACCCCACGACGGCCCGTGGCTTGCAGTAGTTAAACATGGGGAAGTGAGGGGTTGTAAGTTCAGGCTGAGCACAGGTTTTGGGTTGTCACACCCCAAGCTCTCCATCGCTGTGAACATTGATGGTTACTCTCACTCGTTTGTACAGTGATCTGTCGGTCAGCCATGAGTTTACGCGCGCAAAGGAGGACACCCCCGCGTCAGAGATCGCTATGCCGTGGGGTGTTGCGCAGGATTGCTGTCCATCAGTTGAGACGGTGAAGGGGCGTCTGCAGGGCAGTACTGCCTGTTCTTGTACCGAGTTTTACTTTGAGAAACGTTGGTAGAGGCTGAACTGGGCTGTATCGATTGGACAATCAGCTTAGGTGGTGGCGGCTATCCATCTCATGGGAGGACAAAGGCAGCACAAGAGGGAAACGTCATTGCGACTCTTACTTATACCGGGCTGTTTTCCTCCTCACTTGAGTTTCTTAGAATACACACTGTCTTTGCAAGTACTTCAAAGATACCACTCAAACTCGTCATGGCCCCCTCAGCTACTTTGGACACACCGTCCGGCGGGAACGTAAACCGTCCTAGAATACTTGTCCCTGAGAAAGTATCTCCGGACGGATTGGCTCTGCTCACCCCTCACTTTGACGTTGACAACCGCAAAGGCTTGTCACCCGCAGAGCTGGTCAATTTGATCCCCGATTATCATGGCCTGATTGTACGCTCCGAGACGCAGGTAACAGCCCAAGTCATCCAGGCTGGACGCAAGCTCAGGGTTGTTGCCCGAGCTGGCGTAGGAGTAGACAACATTGACGTCCCCGCTGCAAGCACCCAAGGAGTCATTGTGGTGAACTCCCCCTCGGGCAATATCCTCGCTGCTGCAGAACACACAATTGCGCTTCTCCTGACAGCGGCCCGCAACGTGGGCCAGGCAGATGGCAGTGTGAAGGAAGGCCGCTGGGAACGAAGCAGGCTTGTGGGTGTTGAAATTGGTCGAAAGACGCTTGGCATCATCGGCCTGGGCAAGGTCGGGATGAATGTTGCTCGTATGGCCAAGGGCCTCGGGATGGAAGTCATGGCAGTCGACCCCTACGCGAGCACTGACATGGCTCGTCAAACAGGTGTAGAGCTGGTTTCCGGGCTGCAAGACCTGCTTCCCGTCGTCGACTTCTTGACCATCCACACGCCTCTTTTGGCCACAACGCTGGACCTGGTTGGCGAAGAAGAGTTGAAGAAGATGAAGAAGACGGCCCGCGTGCTCAACGTTGCCCGCGGTGGCGTGTATAACGAAGAAGCGCTGATCAAGGCGTTAGACGAAGGATGGATCGCAGGTGCTGGCATCGACGTCTGGTCTTCGGAACCACTGGTTGCAGACTCAATAGCGGCTCGACTCAGCAAGCACCCCAAGGTCGTGGCAACACCGCACCTGGGAGCATCTACGGTTGAAGCACAAGAGAATGTGTCAATGGATGTCTGTAAGCAAGTTCTCGAGATTCTGCAAGGCGGCCTCCCTACCAGCGCGGTCAACGCCCCTATCATCATGCCGGAAGAGTACCGCAAGCTGCAGCCGTCAGTGCAGCTGGTCGAGAAGATGGGCCGTCTATACACGCAACACTATGTGCGCAGCAAGGTAGGCATGATGGGAGGCCGTCGATTCGAGCTGACTTACCACGGCGACCTGGCCAATATGCCAAACACCAAGCCACTGTTTGCTGCTCTTGTCAAGGGCCTGGTTTCGTCATTTAGCGACTCACATATCAACATGGTCAACGCCGCGCTGATTGCAAAAGAGAAGGGCATTGTCATCAGCGAGACGCGCGCAGGCGAATCGCCTTCAGCATACGCCAACCTGGTGACGCTACGGTCCTACCAGGCGGGCAGCAGTACAAGTGAGCAAGTCATCGAAGGCTACGCGAGCGACAAGCGCGTCTTCGTCTCCAAGCTGGACCGGTTCAATGGCGTGTTCACGCCAGAGGGCACACTCATCATCCTGCACAACTACGACGAGCCGGGCAAGATTGGGGGAGTGGGGATGGTACTTGGTCAGCATGGCATCAATATCAAGTTTATGCAAGTGGCGAGCCTCGACCCTGAGGCGACAAAGGGGACCGATACTCCACCCGATCCCAAGGGTAATGAGGCGTTGATGATTCTCGGGGTTCTTGGGCCGGTGAGCAGTCAAGTGTTGGAGGGATTGAGGAACTCTGAAGGTGTGCTTGATGTGAGTTTGGTCAAGTTGTGAGGTTTGTTATCTAGGAACTCACTACAATTGCCATATGACCAATTGAACAAGATACGAGCCTAAATGCTGCCTCAAAATAGGCATATAATTAAAAATAATAATTATTATTTTAAGTAAATAAATAAATAAAAATAAAAATAAAAATAAAAATCAATAAGGAATTATATGAACTATAATGACCTTTAAACTTTTCCATCTGCCTCATGAACTTCAGCACCATAGCAACAGCGCTCTTTTAGCTGTTTTTAGTTGTCCGACCGCTATAACTTTTAAGTTTCAATGAGCTGGCTGCATCCGGCCCTGAGCTAGTGTTTGATCCACCAATCAGAGCCATTCAAATCCCTTCTAGGAACCCCCCTGCTGCGTCATCGCAAGTAGAACGATAATTTCTATGATCCAAGGATGAGGCAGCTCATTTGTCCCACTTCTCTCGCCTCGCTCCGTCGTATTCATCCTCTTCCAACACCAAACTCGCCTTTGGTGCGAAAGGTCGAAGCTCGACGAATCGATTGAAATTCACCGAGAAAATACCTTGATCGCGACGATCTTGTTCCATTACTCACTCAATCTTTTTACTTCTCCACTCCCCTGTCTCAGCCACATTCCACTCATTTGTTTGTGGAAGCTCTGCCAGGCACACTAAACTATCCGTCCCTACTGTACAGTAGTACCTATCTATCTGAGATCGACCATCATCTCCAACCTATTCTTATCCTCGACAACCGATTCCTGCGGTCTCCCCGCTTCACCTCTCGGCAACGAGATATATTCATTATCTAGAGACGATATACGAGCGCTATAACAAGATGAGGCACCCACCTCCCTTCAACGGCGCGCTTCGGCCTGCAGTCATCGGCATGGGCCGAGTGTTCGGCGCAAGTTTAACCGCCGCTTCAGCCTTTCCAATCGAGAGCAAAGGTCACGGCAAAGGTGGTGAGGACGAGGTCGGCACCAGCCTCTGGGTGCTCGCTGTCGCCTCAATGGCTCTGGTGCTCCTCGGTGGTGCCTTTGCCGGATTAACAATTGCGCAAGTTCCCCTCTGTCTTGGCAATACGCGTCGCATGCTGACCTTGATAGCCTGATGGGACAAGACAGCATCTATCTCCAAGTTTTGTCGGGTGATCCTTCGGAACCGCAGTCTAAGAATGCGAATCGCGTGCTAAAATTGTTGAATCGAGGAAAGCACTGGGTTCTCGTCACCTTGCTATTATCGAATGTCGTTGTCAACGAGTCGTTACCCGTCGTTTTGGATCGAACTCTTGGCGGAGGTGTTGCCGCCGTTGTTGGCAGTACTGTTCTCATTGGTATGCTTATCCTGAGTCTCGACCCGTATGCTGCTAACTCTGTGTAGTCATTTTTGGTGAGATTGTTCCTCAGTCCATCTGTGTCCGATATGGCCTCCCCATCGGCGGATACATGTCGGGACCGGTCCTTCTTCTCATGTATCTTACCGGCCCCATCTCTTGGCCTATTGCTAAGCTTCTCGACTGGATCCTGGGCGAAGATCACGGTACCGTATACAAGAAGAGCGGCCTCAAGACCCTTGTTACTCTCCACAAGTCTCTGGGCGAGCTTTCCGAAAGATTGAATCAGGACGAGGTTACGATAATTACGGCCGTTCTGGACTTGAAGGATAAGCCCGTCGCCGAAGTCATGACGCCTATTTCCGACGTTTACACGCTGGCTGAGGACCATATTCTTGACGAGAAGACAATGGATGATATCCTGTCGTCTGGGTATTCGCGTATCCCCATCTACCGCTCCGGGAATCATCTGGATTTTGTCGGCATGCTTCTGGTCAAGACGCTTATTACATACGATCCAGAGGACAAGATTCCTGTTCGTGAAGTTCCTCTGGGCGCCATTGTCGAGACTCGTCCCGAGACAAGCTGTTTGGATATTATCAACTTCTTCCAGGAGGGCAAATCCCATATGGTGCTCGTATCGGAATTCCCCGGCTCAGATCATGGTGCCTTGGGTGTTGTCACTCTAGAAGATGTCATTGAGGAGCTGATCGGAGAGTGAGTAGCCCCGCCAACACATTGAGTGCAAAGCTGACAAAGCAGGGAAATTGTTGATGAATCCGATGTCTACGTCGATGTTCACAAGGCTATTCGACGTTTGACGCCTGCGCCTCGAGCCCGCCGAATCCAAGCTGAAGCTGCTGCCGCGGCGGCTGTCGCCAGCAGAAAGGCACCCGAGGCCGCAATTCTCATCGACGTTGATCATCATGACGATGAGACACCCAATGTCGAAACTGCTTCCTTTCACAGCAACTATGAAGGCGGATTTCACAATTCCGCAAAGACTGCTATTCACATGAAGCGACGAACGTCTGACGGTGGTGTCGAAGGGACTCCAGTTGTTGTCAAGGCCAGCCTGGATGAAATGAGAGCCCAGCTCCGCCTCGGACCCGCAAACAGAGCCGCAAATCCTCGCAACAACAAGCGCAGCCTGTTCAAGATTAAGCAGGGCCTTGGCTCCAGCCAGACCCCTCCTGACGGCTCAAGACCTCTGCCGCCCCGAGCACAATCCCATATCGGATTCACAAATCCGCACGGGCACGCACGGAACGGACACGAACGAACGCCCTTGTTAGGCGAGGACCACGAGGAGGTTATCGAAGAAGACGAGACTGCAAACGGGCACGGGCCTAAAACTAACGGCATGAATTAAGGAGTTGAATTGGATGAGTAATGGTAACCAGGAGCTATGGAATAGCTAATGCATATACATCAGCACACCTCACCTCTTGGGCGTTCGTCGAGAAATGACTCGGGTGTTGCAGGGGGTGCTGATAATGGATGTTTTACTTGAGCCATCGGTAGTAACATGGAATGTATACTGTCAAAAACATTGTGCTTGAGTGTCTACCGTGTCTATTTTGTTTGCTAGTCCTGTTTAATCATACCAAATGGCATTCATGCCAAAACCAGGCTCTGGCGTCCTCACCCTCGCAACACGCGCAAGGAACTCGTCCTGCCAGCGGTAAATCTCCAACCAGCCTTCCTGATCATCTGTGATAGCCACCCACTCGTCCGTCCAGGGACAGGGCGAAACCGCATTGCTGTGTCCGCCGCTGGTAGGCGTGGGGTTGAGGCAGATCTGGCGCTCAATGGCGCCCGTCTCGGACAGAGCAAAGGCGGCGACGTAGCCCGTTAGGTCAAACGAGTTGGCGCGAGACGAGGCGAACAGATACTTGCCCGACGACGACAGAACGCAGACGTCGGCGCGGTACTGCGTCCACCTGTCGGGAATGCCAGGCGGAATCAAGGGGTAGTGTTTGTGAGTGTAAACGGGGAGACGAGTGGCCGGGTCGATGAGGTACTCGCAGATGCGGTTGCCCTTCTCCATGAGGGCGTAGAGATAGTTGCCCGTAGGATGCATAGCCACCCAGCGGGGATGGTCCCGCTCATCGGGACAGTCCACAGAGCCGATGAGATCAACGGTAGCGTCGTCCTGGCCGCGACGGCGGTGGACCCAGAGCTTGTTGGCGCGGAGGTCGGCAGAGTAGAGATGATCCTCTTGGGGATCAAAGACCATGCCGTGGATGCCCGTGTCGGGCTGGTAGGCGTAGTTCTGGACATTGTCGGCGAGAGCCTTGGTGGAGGGGTCAGTGGTGAAGACGGCGCCGTGGCCGGCATGGTCGTAGAAGGGGTTGCAGTAGACGGCGTGGGGGGGCTTGCTTGCGGCGAGGAGGAAGATGGCGCGGGTGTTTGTAGTTGCGAGAGAGGCGTTGGCTGACGAGTTAGCAGCGTGTACGTTGCTGGGTGTGAGCATGAGGCTTACGGTCATGGTCCATTGCGTGAGAGACCTGGTGGGTTATGGACGTTGGCGACTCGACGGCAAAGCTGGACCACTTCTTCATGGCGGCGCCATAGATTGCTTTTCGATCATGCTTTGCATGCTGATATTAGCCATTGCATTGCATTACATTGCATTGCAAGCGAGGGTATGACTTACACTAAAGGTCATCCACGAGATGGGTTCGTCCTTGGGAATCTCGGTCCGCTTGACGAGCTTGAGAGTGAGAGCTTGGTCGTCAAAGGCAAAAGTGAAGATGGCGCCCGGAGGCGTCCATGTTCCCACCATGAGATGATGAACGGGCATCTTGGCTGCAATCGGGGCTGCTCTGAGTCTTGGGATGAGTGAAGGTCTCATGCAAGCCAAGGTCGATCGAGAACTGCGTGGTGCAGTTGGACTTTTCAACCAACGAGAACCAGACTGGGCGTGATACAAGACCACTTGTAGAAATTGGACATGAGAAGGGATTCAGGCTTTGGCATGGCAGCGGAGGGGGGAGGAAGCTTAAACATTTATCCCAACTACAGGAGTAGAGGACCCCCGCGTGTTTTATGGAATAGAATAGCCGTGGGGCTTCGGTAGTGGGCGGCGGCAGATACTGTTGTAGTCAGTCGACATTGGTTTATGGACCAATCGGTTACAAGTTCAAGGATGTAAAATAAAAGATTGCATTCTTATTGCTTAGTTGAATCATGTTTTTGCCGGTTCTGCTTTATGATGATTGCTGGTCTGCAGTGATGTTGTTGGTCTTTACTTGCCTATCTACATATGCCTACTACAGCTTAACGAGATAACCTCTATACTACCTAGGTACCTTGCCTTGGTACAATCTATCTAGGGTATGTCTTTAACCACAAAACTAGATTTAACTGGTTTACTACACCATTCATTTACAAGATGCAATATCAAGAATGGCTTGAACTATTCTTTGCACCCAGTTTCACTCAATTACACATGGTGTATTTGGTGCTTGCATGCCCTCTAATCAACTTCTCATTCACGGTCAGCCAGGTCTGCTGAAGGCCGCTCATGACGTCTTGTCTGACCCCGAGTCTGCGTTTATACACGGGTATGTATACATCTTTTTATTCCTCCAGCAACAAGTAAGTGCCACCTTATTATTAGTTCAAACTCAAGCAAAGAGGGTATAAACGTTTGCCTGGGTCCATAATTTCTTTTTTTTGTGTCTGGAATTCTGCGTAGCTGACCAACGCTGTAAGAGGATAAAAGCACAGCTTGGCTGTTGAACTACCGTTTTTTCCCTTCTTAAATACAGTATAGACCACAAAAGCCTCCAAAATCCCATCATCAAAGAAATTAACCCAAAAGAAAACAAGAAAAAAAAGGCAGAGAAAAAGACCGTGTCGCAAATAAAGTGCCCATTCACGCTTGTCCACGCCATTATGCATCCTCATCGTCATCGCCGTCACCATTGCGCGCGATAAGATAACCCCATTATCATTCTCATCACCCGGTCAACGCCCGTTCCCCGATAAACAGCTCCTGTGCAACGGGCCTGTCTAACCGTGATTTGACTTGATTAACTAAACGACCTCCTTGTCAACCCCAGCAGCTTCTCTCTTATTTTTTTCTTCTACAATGGCGTAGCATTCAACCTGCATCTTAAAGTGTGTTTTTTTCTGGCCTGCTCGTGCGTGAGGCCTGTGTTTTTTTATTTCATTTTATTTCATGTTGCTAGCATTCGTCCTCGCTGCCACAACCACTTCCGCCTGCGCACTCGGTTGAGCAGCTTTACCTGACAACCGTCATATAAGCAAGGATCTGCAGACCACGATGAACTCAAACGACGTCAACAGCTTCGACCCGGTCCAGAGACCACGCCCCAGGTCGACTATTTTCGAGGGCTTTATGCATCGCCGTCAACGCTCCGTCGACACACACCTCCTCCAGAGCCCCTTCAATGGAGCCATCCCGTCGCCCATACAGCCCAAGATCATGGCATTCGAGAACTTTGCCAACCCCGGTGCACTGGCAGAACTGCAGTACAACCAGCAGGAGCCGATCCCCCGCCTCCCACGCAACGACCAACAGAGCAGAGGTCGATCACAGTCACCCGTCAAGAACAGCAGCTTTGGCAACTTCACCATCATAACGGCACCTAACAAAGAAGCCAAAGGAGAAAAGTCCCGCGATCCATCACCCACCAAGCCGAAAAAGACGAAATCGGCCAACAACCTGGCTGGGCTACTCAGACCCAAAACCCTGCGAAACCTAGGCAGGCTCGCATCCGAAGATAATGTCAGCTCCAAGGACAAGGAAAACAGAACACCCGAGGAGACAGTAAACGCTCCCGCACAGACGCCTATATACTCCCAATTCGCATCCAGACCACTGATTCAGCAGACACAAACACAAACACAGAGCGGACGTCGAAGTATGGAGGAAGGAAGAGCACCCAGTGCCCAAGAGATATACACCAGCAATCGAGCTGCTGTCAAGGAGAGACCCAAATCATACCACCCCATGCTGGGCAGAATGGATTCACCACCGTCTCCCACCAAATCCATCTTCCAAAACGAGTCGCGAAAGGGATCCAAGGACTCGACCGAGGCCAAGACTAAGAGCGGCCGAGGCAAGGTCTTGAGCGTCTTTACTACATTCAGCCACAGCCGATCCAAGTCGACATCTTCGACTGTTGCAGAGCCAACAGAGCCGGTGCTCGATCCCAAGGATATCGACAAGCACCTCGAGGCCATGCTAGACCGGCGAAACATTCCAGAGAACCAGAGATACAAGATGAGAAACCTAAGCGATACCATCAAGATGGAGTTTATCCGCCAGGATTGGGCCGAGACACAAGCACGACCCTGCTCGACAGACACGGGTAGTATCAACAGCGGGTCAGGCGTTGAGGTGGGCACGCCCATCGAAGACAAGTCAAAGCGATCACGGGGCAAGAGCTTCAATCTCTCCCGAGGGAGAAAGGATACCAAAGAACCGAGCTCGCCCATCAAGAAGTCAAAGGGCGATGGGACCCTTGGCCGCCATTTCAGAAGCAAATCCACAGATAGTGTGATCAGCGAAGGTCCTTCCGGATCCAGTGGCTCAGTCAACTCGAGCATCCTGTCCAAGATCAAACTCAACCAAGGCCCGAGCGACTATGTCGCATACTTGAGAAAGGTCCAGAAGCCAGAGCTAGTCGAGGTTGGCAAGGTCCACAAACTTCGGCTGTTGCTCCGAAACGAGACCGTAGCATGGATCGAAGAGTTTATCCAGCAGGGTGGTATGAAGGAGATCGTAGGCCTCCTCAATCGCATCATGGAGGTTGAATGGAGGTGAGTCAAGAATCAAAACGGTGCAGTTTTGTCACCGCGACTAACATCGCATAGGGAGGAACACGAAGATGCGCTCCTTCACGAGAATCTGCTCTGCCTCAAAGCATTGTCGACCACGGCTCGTGCTATGCAGTATCTTGACACAATTCAGACCGATCTATTCCCCAAGCTCCTCCACATGCTCTTCGACCCAGAGAAGAAGGGTCCCAGCGAATTCACCACACGCAACATCATCACATCTGTTCTGTTCACATACATTGAATCCGCTGCCCCAACGGAACGTGTCACACGGGCCAAGAGCATCCTTTTGCACCTGAAGGATCCTGAGCCGAAAGAAGACGAACGGCCGTTGCCATTCGTGTTGGAGATGAGACGAGAGAGACCATACCGTGTTTGGTGCAAGGAGGTTGTCAGTGTGACTAAAGAAGTGTTCTGGATCTTCCTCCACAACGTCAATGTGGTGTCTCTTCCTTCGGAACGCCCCTCAACAGGCGACCCAGCCCCTGGTCCGTACAGCTACATGCTTCGACACTTCCCACAAGAGCGTCCGCCGGTCCCAGCAGCACCATATGTGGGCGGAGTTGAGTGGGATGCGACCAACTACCTTGCTTCTCACCTTGACCTCATGAACGCCATCTTGGCCTGTACGCCCACCGTAGAGGAGCGTAACAGCCTTCGCGCGCAGTTCCGCATTTCTGGATGGGAGCGGTGCTTGGGTGGTAGTCTACGGCTGTGCAAGGAAAAGTTCTATGGAAGTGTACACGACGGACTTCGCACATGGGTCGGTGCGGCAGCTGAAGATGGCTGGGACGTTAAGGACGTGCGATACGGGCCGCCCCCAGACACTCGTGGCTCGCCGAAGAAGGCCGGTGGTGGTCAGAAGAAACCGGTTGAGGCGCCGCCAAAGATTGAGATGCCGAAGCTCGATTTTGGGCTGAAGACGCCCACTCCAAGTAAGGACAAGGACGGGTGGCTGTGATGAGCTGGCATGTGTTGTTTCTTCTCGTGTAATTTCCTTGATTGGTCTGGGGTGTTGGGGTTGATTGTTGGTCGTTAGGTAGTCATGGTAGAGATCCTACTTTGATGATGGCATGTTAATGAACTTATGACTCAAAACTGTATTGTCGATCCATTCACATTTCAAGACACTTGATACAAACTGTTTGTAGATCCAAAGTCCGGGCGTGACCTCGTGATGGACTGTTTATGTGACGTCTAGAACGGACCAGCCACCGTGAGGAAACCGAGTCATAACCCTCTGGAAAGCTCCCAGGTCACCCTTGCGCTCAGCAAGCCGTGGTCCATGGCCCATTGGTATGTATCACTGCATATCTTCTTCATATGTTACTCCGATGCAGCTGGAAGGCTTCGTAGACAGTCATGCCCTTGGAAACGTCCTCCTCAACTTTGCTATCCGCCGCCGCCAGCTTGGGCAGCAACTCGAGGACCGCGGAAACCTTGTCCTGAGGGATGACAACCACTCCGTTGATTGGGTCGCTAAATGCCAGGTCGCCTGGAGAGACGAGGGTTCCGTCAATGTCAAGAGGTACCTGAATCGCCCAGGGCGTACTTCCTCCACCGACTCCGACTGTGGACAAACTACGGGCCCAAATCTGCACGACTCCGGGTTCAGCTCGTTCCAAGGGACAGGGCCCATGTGGTGCTCACCGGTAGGGAAGTATTCTTCAGCTCTTGGATATCTCTGGCTCGCCCAGCAACGACGATGCCCTTGGCTTGGCAGAGTTTCATGCGAGCTGCCATGATACCCCCACAAACAGCATTCTTTTGACCTTTGGGTTGTTTTAGAACCACGATGGTTCCTGCTTTGGTCAGATCAGACCAGTGAGCTCCATCAGGGATATTCTTTTGTATGCCAGGGATATCCTGCCCTTTGGGAGCGAACAAGACTGTTGAAACTGGAGCAACAGTAAGCGAGGTTGGATCACCCTCGGGAGAGCTATACAGGTTCAGATCGGCAACAAAGCCGGCACCAGGGACTTTTAATTTGAGGAGCGCATCTGAGATATCGCAGGCGTTGTATTGCTGGAGCTTAGCTATGTCCTCGGGTTGGTAAGCCATGCTGATTGTGTCAAATGGGTAGGGTAGCAGGCAAAGTTTAGCGAGTCCAGGGCGAGTCGGTGAGCAAGGGCTGTTTAATAAGTAACTGCAGTTGTCAAGAGCCACAATCTCTTGGACGTTGGATATGTTCTCCTTAGGTCGGTAAGGGTTTAGAGTTTACCGATAATCGCCGGAGGTTTGGTGTTGCAGTGACCTTGGAGCTCCACGACTCCGGAGCCTCCATCAAGCCGGACCTCCAATCAGAACCTTTACCAGCACATGCTCAAGTGCACGACCTCGGTGGGGGAACGGGAGCGAGGGCCTGGTTGAGGCCAATCATTAAATTCGAAGAACTCGGCCCTGGACGGGAATGGATTTGGTTGCGGCTGCAGGCTGCAGATTGCCCCCTAGTTAGTGGCTTAGATAGATTAGAACATGACGTCTCTTGTTTACTCTTTTCTCTTTGAAACTTTTGACAGAATTCCGTTCAAGGATTTGCTGAAATACAACTAGTACGGCACTGCCCATGAAACGCAATGACGCACGATTGGTTATAATTCTTGCCTGTCCTGGTATCAATCAGCCAGTGACAAGGTGCAGGTGATAAGAAAATGACGTGTCAAATCTACTATATCAACTTGAACGACAGTCGAGTGCTGTACCGAGTCATGGCCAGGGTATTGTTGCGTAGCAGGTAGCTTGAGAAAAAAAAGAAGAGGTTGGTGTTTCAGGAAAGATTTTAGAAGCGATTGAAACGTGGGTGGTAAAAAATGGCTAAGCCCAGATTAAGATGAGATGGGAGGATGAGGGGTTCACATCGGCTTCCAAGACTGAAGGAAAGTGAGCAAGCAAAAAGGTAGGTACTATCCTGGCAATTTGGCTCTTTCCTTCTAGTAATGAGTTATACCTACATGTTGCTACATGTTTTATGTAACAGTTATTTATATAAATACGTTAGTTACAGCTCAACCATCTATTAACCCCAGATCCACGGAGCATTCTAGACCCGGTTCAAATTTGACCATGGTTCAGATTAACAATTACATCCTTGTTTAGCCGTGACTCAGGCTATTATCCTCTTCTGCATTAGAAGAAGGCGTTCTTACGGCGTTATGGTAACAGTGTTCCTTCTGCTGCTAGTGCCAGCTGTTAGCTGCTTCTGGACTTCATCTAGGTACTGATAGAGGAATATATGTGTATGTGCTGGTCGGTTCCTCGCAAAAGATCCTAGACTTGGCCAATTCATGCTGAAAACAGCTCCATTTCCGACCCCAAACCGCCCCGTTTGCTGATTTAAGAATGCGGGGGTATTGAGTGACTTTTTAAACATGCAATGTTGTAGGTTTTGAATCATACTATCCCTGTTGAGAAACAACAGCGACGACAACGACAACCAACAGTCTCAAATGCAGCTAAACATGCATACCATCATGACAGCTATACTTGGCGCAGGAAGGGGAGAACTTGATATCCCTCCCCATATAGCTCCCTATAACCATCTTGATTCGCGGCATGAACGCTTTAACCTGTCGAATATGGCCCAAGGCCATGCACCTCCGCATCAACCATCGCCAACCGTTAGTTAGACCAGGTTTGAAGTCGAGTTGGTGGATGCTAGGGCCTGGTAACGATGGGCCGGCCCTAGTTCTACCCAAGTTAGCTTTCGCTAGAGCATTGTCCGGTGATAGAACTGACGTTGACAGCCCACACCAGACAGAGGGGTGTACTCTTTTGATGGAAGGTTTAAATGGTTCAAGAGATACCTTAGTTAGTAGCCCAGTACATCGCAGAGACTAGGGTCATGGCGGACTGAAGCGGACTGAATCCATGTGAGTGACTGAGTGTCCTATCTCCTTGTACATCATATCTGCGCAGTACAACTGCGCTTGACTTTTTCGGGTCGGAAATCACGGATGATCGACTTGAGCTGCCGGATCTTAAGGTAGGTACCTACCTGATGGTGGAGGTAAACGATACATGCCCGGGGTCGGAGAGGGGCCGTTTCGGCCTTCAGAGCTTTTCAGCGGGGAGCTGTGCTAGCATGTTTTTCTTTGCAGGACGGTAATAATTCCATCTAGGCTGCTAGGCTACTAGGTAGGTACCTACCTATAGGCTATCTATCTGTTTGCCCCTGGGCTCTGCTGCTGCTGGGCCATCCATCAGCCTCGTTGCAGTTGCCGTCTGGTTGTAGCCACAGTTACAGCGCATACAGTAGAGTACAGTACAGCATTACAATGAACACGCTGTTACATATTACCTAGGTTCCTTGCCTGGACTGTCAGTGACGCACGTGGTGGACTGCTTCAACCCAGCATGAACATCGATACCTTGGATGTGTATCTGGCCAATCATAAATGTTGAATGCCACATAAATGATAGCTCTAGGTAACCTTAGCCCTCACCCAAGATCATCCGCGCGGCTCGGCCCAAAAAAAGAGACGATCCGCAGCGCCCAACTTTCGCATCTCCAACCTATCTACCTACCTTACCTTACCTTACCTTACTCCATCCACCGATCCTTTTACATCCACTCTACTCCCTCCCACCATACCTGCCGCTCTACAGTAGTGGTTTCGCCTTTCTTTGCTTTGTTCGACTACCTTACTTATGGTGCTTTACTGTGCAGTACCGTACCGTGCCGTACCGTACCGTACAGTGTTGGTTGAATATCACACCATTGAATAGACTGGGCTACCTCTGCTTTTTGCAACGCTGACCCAACACCCACAAATCAAGACTTTGCCCGCAAATTCCATCAAATCGTCTCCTCCACCCATCTCGTTTACGGCATCGCTTCCAGCCACCAGCCACCTGTTCAGTTTCAGTTTCAGTTTCTATTCTGTTCTGTTCAGTTGAGCAACTTGAGCTCACGCCTGTTTCTTCGCTTGGCTTGGCTTGGCTTGGCTTCGAGAGATTCAGGTCCTTACTACCATCGCAGGATCTGACCTCACCTCACCTTCCCTGTGCCTTGGACCCGGGTCGTCTAGATCCTTATTCGACGGACCCCCCGATAATCATCCTCGGCTGGGCTTGGGAACTTTGGCCTCTTTTTCTACCTGAGCCAAACCAAACTGTGCTCGCAGCGGAACAGTCTCCAAAACGACCCACCCCCCA
The DNA here is from genome assembly GCA_013266265.1 of Fusarium sp. NRRL 66182. NCBI lineage: Eukaryota > Fungi > Ascomycota > Sordariomycetes > Hypocreales > Nectriaceae > Fusarium > Fusarium sp. NRRL 66182. Next base: position 38,167 of record JABFAK010000162.1, read on the forward strand.
CCAGGCCCAAGACAAGGCCAGAGGCCAACCCGGCCGCAGAGCCACCCGCTCCAAGATCTCGGAGCTACTAAAGCTGCCTGCACGTCCTGAACCTGCCGTTACGGAGCCTGGAGCCATCGCCCACGAGCTAGGGTCGCTTGAACCCTGTACGCGACAATGTCGATAAAGTAAGCCTCTTTCGCGAACCTCTCTCTAATCTCTTTCTCTAAGCCTTTCCTCTTCCTGTCCCGTCTTGCCTCGACTCGACTCGTCTTGTCCATCTTGTCCTGCTTTCTTGGTGCTTGGCCTCCTCGAATCTATCCGTTCTACCCAGTCTCCGAGCGATATCCCGCCCCCGTGGTTCCCCTGCTCCGTGCCCATCCCAATCCCCGTCACCCTCTCCCGTTCCCGTTACTTACCCCGTTCTCTGTCCGACACGTCCTCCGTCTTCTCCGTCCTGTCCCCTCCGGCGTCCACGGCACAGTCCGTCCGTTGACTGCCCCGCCATCACCGGTCCATGAAGTCATGGACCCCGCTCTATAATGGACAATCCTCACGACTATCTGATTACAAGCCGTCCTCCTTCACGGCCTATTGATCCTGACAATGCCGATAGCTGGGTTATGCTCAACCAGGGCGGTTTCGTCAAGCTTGGCAACGAACGCATCTTGATGAAGCTCGACTCAAGAATCTCATGCGACCTGTCTGTGCCCCAAGAGTTGAGAGCGCGATGTGCCTCGTTTCAGCGGAAAAGTGATAGAGGCACACTATTCCTGACCAACAAGAGAGTATGTTGAATTCTAAACACCCTTGAGAAATATTACTGACGCCTTAGATCGTGTATCTCCCTCTAAAGCCTACACAAGAACCAAAATTTGAGTCTTTTAGCGCCCCGATTTTAAAGTTTCAAGATTCTACTACTTCATCCTCTATGTGGTGGGGATGGGTCTGGAAATCAGATTGCATCCCGGTATCTGGCGGTGGCATTCCTCCAGATATTCCTCGGCTAGAGGTTAAGTTTACCTTTTCGGATGGAGGCATGATGGATTTCAACGAAGCCTATATTCGGCTAAGGGAACGTCTTTACCAGTATCAAGAAATGCGTCGCGAGATGGGCCCCGGCGCTGATGTTCCCGATGAACCCCTGCCTGCATATGAAGCTCCCTCTGCTCAACCAGCACCTACAGCAAGCTCGGCGGACATAGGTCCAGATCGAACAGAGAGTGCCGCCAGTCGCAGGGCACCGGATGAACCCCCGCCAAATTACGATGAGGCACAGGCCCAGCAGCTAAATATTCGACTGGAGGACCATATCCGAGGCGAAATTGATAGGGGATCATATGAAAATGATGATTAACGGCCGCTTTGGATCACAGCCATGTCTGTGGTTATGTTACAGATACCAAGATTTGAGCACTTCGTTCATGAGCTCAAACTACTGTCTCTTGTTACTCCTAAGGTTTTATGCTTTGCAAGGGGTCTGTTGGATTTACGACGTTTAAAATTATGTTTACTGCCACCTTGACATCCATAAAGATAAGAGATAAAACATCTTTAGATTGAAATAACAAGCAATTGGATATCCTCAGAGTGCTAGGTATATATATACCCATATACAAAGTTTTACGGCTGAAGTCCGGATCTGTTCGTCGTCGGTCGACTTGGAGTATGTCAGATCACGTGATGCGGATGACTTAGCCGGCTTGGTACAGCCAATCACGATGCATCAATTCCGCATCAGTTTTCATTTCGTGACTCTGGCCGAGAGCTTCCGACCTCTTACGATTAGGAACGACGAATCGACGAACGACACCTCAATCGAAACCACCACTCGCCATTGTGAATTCTTCCGCCTGTCGCAATGGGTATCTGGGACGCCTTCACCGATATTGTCGAGGCCGTGACGCCATGGAGCGTTGTTGAGGCCGAGGCCCCTGCTGAGGAGCCCCAGGTACGGGTTTTTCCCAAGCAAGACATTTCCTCTCGCCGGCTCCGTTGCAGATCAATTGCAACAGGCCCTTGTCAGAAGCGCATTTTTTGTCTTGGAAGTTGAATAGATCAAAGTACTGACGGGTAGTAGGAGGAGAACGAGGCCCAGACCGAGTCCAAGGACGAGCCCGCCGAGGAGGAGGCCGAGGAGGAAGAGGAAGAAGAGGACGAGGACGAAGATGATGAGGAGGAGCTCGTCGACCCCAAGGAGACCCTCGAGGAAGGTTCGTCGATCCCGCACGCCAAAGACCGGTTCCGATCCCCACGAGTGATTTAACAATTGCTTCCTGCCCAGGCGCGATAATACCTCGCAACATGTACTGACGTATCGACAGAGTGCAAGAACTCCCCCCAATGTGCCCCCGCCAAGCACCACTTTGACGAGTGTGTTGAGCGCGTCCAGCAGCAGGAGAGTGAGGATGGTGCCAAGGAGGACTGTGTCGAAGAGTGTATGTCACTCAAACCCAACTGCGCTATCAGCTATATCAATTGCTAACATGCATAGTCTTCCACCTCGCCCACTGTGCGACCGCCTGCGCCGCCCCCAAGCTTTGGTCCAAGCTCAAGTAAATTATCGAAAAGAAAAAGACGAGGTGGTAACACATACGTCGAAAAGATGCCTAGAGCGGGAACGAGGCAAGGCTGCCCGTCTAGGGCACTATCCTAACTCCTTGTACGATTGCTCGTTTGTTGGGTGTCAAGTCGTCCAGAGACTTACTTGGTCTGATGGCGGCTCTTTCTGTATCATACGCTCAACGCCTGAATAGATTTCTTCCACGCTATACCTAGACCATAATGCTGGAATTTGGAGGATTAACTAATTTGATGGTGACAAGGTTGATGACCTATTCTAATTCTTGATCTTCGTAGGTACGACAATCCAGTTATCTGCCCTTTCGAGATTGGGCTGTGTTTTCCCACCCGGGGCGTTGATTCGTCGGCAGTATCGTGCTGGTGATAGACCCAAGACTATTAATTCGGATAGCGTTGACTATGTAGCAGGTATGGGGTTGACAAATGTGATAAGTCTGCATCGGCTGGGAACAGAAACCCCTGTAGTGCTGTGCCTGTTAGAATATTGGTAAGGTTTGGCATGTTCCTGGTCATCATTGAGGTATGTTTGTATCTTGGCCAATGCCGACTTTCCAGGTCTAGAAAATCGACAATGTTCTCGTAGACCATAGCAGCAGAGTCTCGGTCATGGATACGAGATTGGCATTGCTCTAATGATGTGAAAGACAGTCACGGATCCCATTGCAATGGAAACTTGGATAAACGTGACCATTTCCAAGCTAGGTATATTGCATGCGCCGCTGCATTAGAGCTTTACCTGGTCCTGAATTGCTTCCACATGCACCATACATATGCACACATCAAGTCGCTCTTATTTAGAACAAAAACATCAATCAGATTGATTCCTTGTTGCTCGTTGGTCCTGTACTCGTTAAAATTACGGAGTATCCCTTACAGATCGTCTTGTTGACATACGTGCTATTTTACTAAACTGAGCAAGTATAGAAGCTTGGTTGGTTGAAGTTGAGATGTTGTGCTATGGTAGCTCAGCGTTTTCCCATCCTGGCCTGGAGTGGCCTATCAGAAGACCCGATTGCAAGCCGTTAGCATTAGCGTCGCCCTCATATATTCAGGGAGGTGTTCATGAAAGGTGCAGGTGATGCCAAAGGTACCACACAGACTTCCCCTTATGGAAGACAAGGCACGGGAAAGATGGCAATTGAGGTGCCTCCTTCCGAATAAATCATCATGCTACCCAAGGTAGGTAGGTACCCAAGGTAGGCACTCAAAGATCTTGTTCCCCTCTTTCAGATGCCATTAGATTGAACCCTCCTCCACGTTATCTCTACTCTTCTCAGCTCGCTAAGCTGAAACCCCTCCCAGAATACAGCACGCGATCGACCGACCCATGAGCCCAGTCCCGTAACGTGGGCGAGAATCCTAGCAAACCTCGAGTAATAAATACCAGGTTGAGCCAGCAATTTCGGGACCGACCCGAAAACTCGACCAAAGAAGAGGGAATCAATGAGGCGACTATGAACCAAGGTGACACGAGAACTTGTTAGTGATAACTGGCAGTTCTCCATCAGGGGTTGCTATCTGCAGCTCAACTTCATTTCTTTCACTCAGCAACTGCGAATCACTCTTCTTTTCATATGCATCTACCAGCACTGCCCTGAATCCCTCTCGGTCTCTTGGATCACCTATATTCGAAGCTGGCACTGCCTGTCAGTGCCCGCCACATCTCTATCCCTGCCCGCCGTCGCTCAACCGTCGCAAAACGATCAGGCGTGCTTCTCCCCACACTCACTCATTCTCGACCCTTTGGATTCCTTCTTGTTACCTACACAGGTGGCCAATATCGACTCGCGGTAGAGGAACCGGGGCACTCGCGACGGTTCATTCAATTCCTCACTCGGCATCATGAGCGGCGACAATCTTGGTGCTCGCTTCTGGCGAAAGCAGAAATTAGGATCACGCGACTTCACCCTCCAGGAGAATAGCCAAACAGGCGAGGCCGAGGCTGAGGCAGAGCAAGATGGCAGCATTCACCAAGGCACCTCAACCGAGTATCGCACCTACAAACGACGCTGGTTTGGCCTTGCTCAGCTTACGCTGATGAATATTATTGTGTCTTGGGATGTAAGATTAAAGTTGCAAGCCACCGAATCAAGATACTGACTGGAGAACGTTAGTGGATGACCTATGCGCCAGTCGCATCACACGCTGCCGAGTATTATGATGTACGCGAATCGACTATCAACTGGATTAGCACTGCTTTCTTTCTGGCATTTGTCGCTGTCTTTCCCATCAGCATTGCCATCCTCCATCGAGGGCCAAAGCTGGCCTTTATGACGGCCGCTGTTCTCATTCTCATCGGCAACTGGATTCGATATGCTGGCTCTACCAAGTCTAGCGGAGGAAGCATTGCTTATGCCATGGCTGGAGAGATTATCATCGGCTTTGCTCAACCCTTCATTCTTGCAGCGCCAACTCGATACTCGGATTTGTGGTTCACCAACCGTGGCCGTGTAGCCGCAACGGCCCTGACAAGTCTGGCCAACCCATTCGGTGCAGCCTTTGGGCAGCTGATTACACCACTCATGGTGGAGAAGCCTGGTGATGTTTCCTCCATGGTTCTCTACATCTCCATCATTGTGAGTTCTAGGCCCCGAATGCCCCAGTCGACCCCAGCTAACACTACTAGTCGACTGTCTGTGCAGCCCCTGCGTTCCTCGTCCCAGCCAAACCTCCCTCCCCAGTTGGCCCCGCTGCCGAGACTCCTAAGCTCAGCCTTCGTGAATCGGTCAAGGTTTTAACCGGCTCTCTGGAGCTCTGGTTGATTCTCCTCCCGTTTGCCGTTTTTGTCGGCTTCTTCAATTCTATTTCTTCCCTCCTTAATCAGATGCTCACACCCTATGGCTTTTCCGATGATGAGGCCGGTATTGGTGGCGCTGTCCTAATTGTCGTTGGTCTCGTCGCCGCCGCCATTTCCTCCCCCATTATGGATCGCACCAAGAGCTTCCTCTTCGTTATCAAGATTCTTGTCCCTCTTATTGGCATCAGCTATCTGATTTTCATCTGGATGCCCGAGACCCGAACTGTCGCCGGCCCCTACGTGGTCCTCGCTATCCTGGGTGCCTCATCCTTTTCCCTCGTTCCTGTCGCACTCGAATTTCTGATTGAACTAAGCCACCCACTCAGTCCCGAGGTCACCTCAACCGTGGCTTGGGCAGGTGGTCAGCTCTTTGGTGCTATCTTCATCATTGTCAGTGATGCGCTTAGGACAGGCAATGATGCAAGCCCCCCAAAGCACATGAAGGGTGCTTTGATCTTCCAGGCGGTTGTGGCGCTGGCCGTAGTTCCCTTGCCATTGTGCCTGGGCCTTTTCGGCCGACAGGACAAGATGATGCTTCGTCGTATTCGTTCTGACGAGCAGAATCGCTCGGGGACCACGGTAACCACCAACGCCTGAGTGAGCTTTGTTAATGATCTGCGATGATGAGACGGAATGAAGCGACCCAGGCTCAACAGCCTGGGGCGACTGATATTAATGTTTTCTGTATGTAAATCCTGTATGCCTGGCCTTGTCGCAATATACCCATTGCTTTTTTGGTTCAACGCCGATTAAATCGTCCACCCTGTGACCTGATCCCATACTGTTAGTGTGGTCCTATGCCTTTTTGACCTCGAGAACATCCTCCCATTCGTGTCGCATATCCTCCATCTTTTTCCACAACTCGGCTCCCAACTCCTCAAACCGAACAATTTCCTCCTTGGTCACGTCTACAACTCCTAGTCTCCGTCCAACATTCTTGTTGAAAACGCCGACGGTGGCATCGGCCATCGCATTCTCAGGCTTGCCCTCCCAGCCCCAGCCTTCGACTTCTGTCTTCTTGACTTGAACCTCAAGACGACGGTTTGAGCTGCTGCCCCACTTGATGCGTTCGGCGTCTAGTTCGTCAAGGGCGGATTGCTCCTGCAAAGCAATCCAAACAGGCGACTTGGCGCCGGTATAGCTATCGGCGTGATGCCATGGCGACCCGAACCAGCGAGCTAGCAACAGTGCGAGGTTATACGCCCACATGAAGAACCAAGGAACCGGAAATAGGGTGCTAGCAACGATGCCTGGGTGGGTGAGGTACATGCGCGGCTTGATAGGCTTATCACGGGCCTCGGCCAGGTCCTCGGGGGTCAAGAAGCGACTAGAAGAGGGCTGGGTGGCTGGGAGTGTCGCGGTAAGGGAGAGGATGTCGGTGACACGTTTGGCAGACTCATAAGGGCCATCGCCGTGGAAGCATTGAAAGTCGGACATGTCCAGAACGGGAGCGATGGCCTCAAGACTGCTACACCAGATAAGACGACCTGGGGATTCGGATTCGGATCGACGGCTGAGTAAAGGGAGGAGTTGGTGAGCTAGTATATAGTGGCCAAAGACGCAGGCTGTAAAGACTTGGCCGAGTAATGGTTTGTCCGGCTGTACCATACCAGTCAGTCAAATGCCCTCATGCAACATCTAGAATTTGCACTTACATAGTTGTAATTAGGCCTCTCGTTCAAAAGAGCCGTCGGAAGCGCATCTTTGAACTTGGGCCAGGTAAAAGACTCCATAAAGCCTTCTGTCAAGAGACTCCAAACAGCCTTGGGGTAGTTGATTCCCGACCACCCACCATACGCAGCATTAAACACCACACTATCCAGCCTCGGAATGCGCACATTTCTCAGATATTCATCCTCCAAACCCTCGGGATTGCTCACGGGTCGTTGTACCAGCGCATCAGCAAAAGCATACACGCCACGCAAATCGCACAGGTCAAGCTGCAGGCTCAACACATGGATTCTCGCGACGGTATCCTGCCAGCGATACGAACTCCCCTGCCTAGATCGCAGCGCCGTGGATGTCTGCGCTGCGTTTCGCGCGTAGTCGCGCAGGGCTTGGATAGTCTGCAGGGACTTTGGCTTTGATCGTGTGGTGGGGATGAGGACGAGGTGGGAGCGCAGGGATCGCGTGGCGAGGAATTCGTCGATGAGTCGTTCCCCGGTGCTGAGGCCTATGCCGCTGGTATTAACGTCAGTGTCAGAGAAGCCTGCAGAGGGAAGGGAAGGGGAGGAAGAGGACAAACCTGTTGGCGCCTGTGATGAGGACGAAGAGCTGCTCCTCGGCTGAGACGGCGTCCCATGGTGCTTGGGCGTGAGTCAATTGGGAACCCATTTGCACGGCTTTTTACTCAATCGATACAAGACGAGCTGGAGAATGGAAGGATTGTGCGTCTCAACCTAATAGAGTGTGTTTAGACAAGGTTGAGAGCGGTGTGCGACCATTGCAAACAAACATATGGATGTTAGTTAGTACGGAGTACAGTACCTTACTTAGCACGTGGGACTGGTTGATGCTTAATTAATTTCCACCCTCACGCATCACGAACACGAATAAGAGAGACATCATGTCCCACAACTGCTGCAGCAGGTCACGAGTAAAGACACAAGACAAATTGCCATTGTTCTCATTCATATTAAAAGTCTTTAAAAACTTGTAACTATACTTTTCTTCCTGTGGATATCCATTTTCTCCGGCAATGCTCCGTATGCCGTCATGGTCCCGATAAGGATAATAATACTGTATCAACCCATAATTACTCCCGAGACTTGCTGCTGCCTTCTCGCACAGCTTCGAGAATAAGATCCTTGGCCATCTCAACCCCATCCTTGGTTCCAACAATCTCAATGGCCTCATCCTTGGCTTGATCACGAGGAACCTGAATCTTGCAGTTGCTCTGCTTGCGAATCGAGTTGACCTTGGAACCGTTGGGGCCAATCACATGGCGGTAAGTTCGGGGGTCAGGGAGGACGAGGTAGCCAGTAGCATCATTCTTGCCGGCCTGCTCAAGGGCCTTGGCGATGGCCTCCTTGGCCTTCTCCACGTTCTCAGATGACCCACGCAGGACCCAGGGGAAATCTCCATCATCGCCCGAGTCAATCTGGACAACCTTCCACGAGTGAGCCTCAGACGTGGCATCATCATCGTCAGTGATCAGAGGCAGGGCTCCGACATTGGAACGTGTAGACGAATTAGGCCTGGGAGGAAGAGGCTGACCAGCATGGTCAACTGTCACAGAGTAGTTGTTGCGGAGTTGGCGGAAGAACTGGCCACCGTTGGAGATGGAGTGGTGAAGGTTGCGAGGAACCTGGATGGTCTCGCCCTGCTGCTGCTGGACAAGTCCCTGGATGTGCTCCTTTGCCTTGGCCACGTTCTCCGGTCGACCAGTCAGCTTGACCCCAGTCTTGCCATCACCCTGGCGAGGAACGTCGATAGAGACGGTAAGCTTGGACTCAAGCTGGCGCTTGGTGTCACCACCACGACCAATGAGGGAGCGGTGGTTCTCAATAGGAACATCCACAACTTCCGTGACCTGGTTCTCACGCTCACCAACAATCTCCTGGATGCGCTCTACAATCTTGTCTACAACATCGGTTCGGCCCTCGATCTTGATGGTGTTTCCGTCAGCCTCCTGTCTGGGGAACTGAATGGTTCGGGCAAGCTCCCGTCGATCGTCAGAGCCACCAGCCTTGACGACGATATCACGAAGGTTTGAGCCTATTGATAGTTAGTTTCTGTATAGCAAGACAGAAGAAAATAAACTTACCGCCAGCGCCAATCAGTGCCTTGTGGTACTTCCTGTCAATATCGAGAGTGCGGACAACAGTGTCGTCAAAGACAGCTCGCTTCTCCTCAAGAATCTTCTTAGCCTTGGCAACCTGCGAGGCGGTACCCTTGATCTGGATCTCGACGGTATCCGTATCCCGATCCTGGGGCACATCAATCCTGGCACCGGAAGCCTGACGGAGCTCATCAAGAGCAGCACCGCCTTGGCCAATGAGAGATCCGACCTGCTTCTGTTGAACAGGAACAGTAGCAGTAGCTGAGTGCTCCTCAAGGTACTTGTGGAGGGAGAAGATCTCGTCACGAGCCTCGTCAGCACCCTTCTTGGGACCTCGAATGATGACCTCGTCAGGGGCTTGCTGTCGACGAGGCTTGGCAACCTCCTCAGTAGCATCAGCGTTGGACTGCTCGTCATCTGCAGGCTTAGCGGATCGAGGGAAGAAAATGTGAACCTTGTAGCGGGTCTGCAGGCGGTTGATCTGGCTTCCCTGGGCACCGATCAGTTCCCTGTGGTACTTGGGATCAATCTTGAGCGTATGTGTTGTCTCATCAGCCAGTGTGCGAGCGAGACTCTGGATGTGCGAGCGCGCAGTCTCGGCCTTGGCCTTGGGGCCCTTGAGCTCAACCTTGCCATCCTGAACCTGAATCTCAACATCGAAGCGGTCACGAAGCTCACGGATGTTGCTGCCGCCCTTGCCAATTAGGTGGTTGGCAAACTTCTGAGGGAAGTCAAAGGACAGTGTGAATCCGCGCTCCTTTTCATCTTCCTTCTCCTGCTCAACAAAGGCGTTGGCCTTGGCGGCAAGAGACTCAACAGCCGAGCTGGGACCTCGAAGAGTGATGGTTGTTCCAACCTTGGTGACCCTAACAGGGATCTGATCAGCCTTACGACTCTCCTGCTCCTTCTTGATGAAGCGTCGAAGCTTTTCGTGGAACTTAGCAGGCACATCAAGAGACGCTGTGACAATGGCTTCTTGCTTATCGAGCAACTCGAGAATGTGTTTCTGGGCCTCCCGAAGTCCTTGCTGGAAAGCTCGGACGTCGGTGTCCGATGGTTTAGTGCGAGGCAATTGATAAGGACCATTGGTAGGATCAGGGCCTTCGAAAACAAGAAGAACAGGGACGTTAGCCTCGGAAGCCTCAGGGACAACAATCTGGACACCGTAGTCTTGCTTGACTCGCTGAGTCACGTCGTTGCGAAGGTGCTGGTGGAAGAAAGGATCAACAGGGACAGAGATCATGCGAGACGGAGGCTGGGCATTGATAATGCCAGTGATTTCTGACTGAGCACGAATGGCGTTCTTTCCCTCACGAGAGTAAAGCTCCCAAGGAAGGGCACCACCTTCGGAAAAGGGGGTGTTGATGTGGGTGTTGTACAGCTTTTCGAGACGCTCAATCTCCCTGCGTTGTCGCAGGTATCGGGTCACATTGCCAGCGTGGACGGCCGCACCACCGGGGGCGTTGCGATGGAATCGGGCAATGTCCAGGTTGGACATCTGCATGCCCATAGCCAGATCCATGGCCTTCTCTAGACCGGCAGAAACCTGATCAGCAGGTCCGATAACAGTAATGGTGTCCTCGTCCTCGTCTGTAGGCAGCAGAATGGCACAGCCAGTGTCGGAAAAGAACTGCTCAACGGGAACACCACGATCACCAATAATAAATTGGTGGCGACCACGCTGAATGGACAGCTGCTCCGCGGCAAGCTGCTTATGGAGCTCATCAACTTGACGCTCAATTTCAGCACGAACCTTTTGAACCGCGGCGCGGTCACCAGCAAGCTGGATATGGTTCTCCTCTTGGCCAGCAGGAGCAAAGGTAGGGCGCTGACCGGGGTTGGCAGAGACAGGGATTGGGCCTGCAGAGTAGGCCTGCAGAGGAGGAACCCGGATCTGCACGCCATTGTCTTCCTCAAGAGCATGGGCCAGAGTGTTATCGCGGCCAGCAATGAAGGGGTAGAAAGCGGTAGGAATGCCCCGAACCTTAGTCTGGACATTGGCAGATCGCTCGCCGGCAATCTTGAGAATCTCGTCTCGAGCAGAAGCAGCAGAAAGGGCATTGCCCTCAACAGTGACATCAATGGTGGCATCGTCATCCTCCTCATCAATAGGGGTGTTCTCATCGACCTTGGGGAGCTGGATCTTGGCACCAGTCTTCTCTTGGAGGGCCTTGATCATGGAACCACCCTTGCCAATGATGTGAGCGCGAGTAGACTGAGGAATTGGAACCTTGATAGCAGTACGAGTACCGATCTGAGCGACCAAGTCCTTGAGCGCCTGTTGAGCGACATCCTGAGGACCAGTAGCATCAAACTTGTAGCGGCCGTTGGAAGATGTAGCCATAGAGAGGGTAGCACGAGACCTGCGGTTGATATCCTTGATGATATCAGGAATGGGTCTCTTCAGCTGGCCACGAGGCAGGATGTATTGAGGGTCCAAAGTAACGGTCTCTACATTGCGACCAGGGATGAACATAGCTGGCTTGTTAGGAGTAGCAGCTCCCGAGACGGGAGTAGACGAGCGAGAGCCACCATTGGATGGGGCACCATTGGCCTTGCCGTTGGCGCTCTTAGCTCCCCAGATAGGCGCCACGTTGGCAGCCTTACCCTTAGGAGCACCAAGCTCAGGGAACAGCTCATGCGATTGAGTATCAAGAGTCTTTGCAGCAGGCTGCTTGGTAGCTACCTTGGGAGCCGGGGCTTCAGCGGAGCTAGAGGCCTCAGCAGGAGCACGGCTGGGGAGGTCCTCATCAGGTGCGTCCTCGACGGTGACATGGTGGGGAGCCTCAGCGTGCTTCTGCATGAGCTTCTGAGCAGCAGAGAGCTCGTTGGTGGTAGCTTCGGAAGCCATTGCGAACGTGGTTTATAGTTTCGATCGGTGAGACTAGATCTAGCAAGGATGATGAATGGACTGGTATTTCAATGTCAGAAAGGGGCTATTCCAGCACAGACAGCAAACAGAAAATGCAAGGAGGGTGCAAGTTCGGTACTTACTGGGTCTAATTGGCTACTTGAGCAGTGAAGCTTGCGGCCAGATAAAGATACTGAAAAATTGGAGATTTGATTGAGGAGGATGATCAGATGTATAGCGAGTCTTGTCTCTAGAACATTGTGCAAGAGACAGCAGACGATGGAAACCGGTAACCAGAAGGAAGAACCAGAGCTGTGCTAGAGACCGTTGACCGAGAGGGCGGCGGACTCAAAGAAGGATGATTGAAGATGGAGGATTGAAGGTGTTTGTCGTTAGACAAGTTGAGGGTGAGGTGGAAGTTTCTCCCCAGACGGCGACCTCTCCCCACAGAGTAGGCCACCTTTCCCTTGCAGCAGGGATCTAGCAGGAGACACCTAGAATTTACGCGAAGCTTGTCCGAAGCGGCGGGCACCAAGCCTGTTCTGGAAGACACAGGTAGCTAAAAAGGGAGGTGGGGTTGACGATCACGGGAACAAACAGGTGATGTCTTCACTCATACAGATATTGTATAAGGTACACAGGTATCTTGGCTGTGGTTTACACTTAGGTTGTCTCGGACTGAACCATTTGTTTGTAAATAAATAGAATAACTTGCTCTTGAAACCTGTCAAGATAAAGAGAGAGAGGGTTGGCGCTTCTCGGCTGGCTCAGACAATATTCATCCATTGTGAATAGAGTTTGTTCAGGCATTGGCATTGTTATAATACAACCGATAACTTCAATGATCTAAGTAGGATATTTTTAGCTATAATCAGGTGCCATTTTTCTTTTGAATATTTACAAGAGTTTTTTTCAGTATACCAAGACCACCCACCTTGTGGGACGCTTACTTCTAGGCCCACGATCTACCCAGTATCGAGTCGATCGATCTCTTTTAAACGATCGATTGATATGTCGCATGCTGCTAGTAAGTAAGCACTGGACATCTGTACCACTTATATCCTTGGCCTGACTTGGTCACTCAAGCAGTCATTTATATGCAAGCATAATGGTCCAGCCGTAAGAGTGCTACTGAGGTTACGAGGCCTTGATATCGACTGATCAACATGTCATGGCTAATTCACCTGCTGCATTGATGTCTGCGTTGAGCTAGCCACCATCATTTTATCTATTCATATGATTGCTTAGGAGAACCTGTCGTGCCATGGTAAGAGAAACACGCACCTATTTGTCGTCAAATCGTCACTTCTGGGCGGTTGGTAAGGTTTGTAGATGACATCTGTTATGCCGCGATGATGTATCGTATAACTGTACTTGGAAGTGGTTTACAACTATAAGAGCTGATCTTATAGGAATCCGCGTCAATATATTAATTGCTCCCTCACTTTTGCTTGAAATTGATAGTAGAAAACTTGTTTACCCCCCATGTTGAATATTTCCATACTGTTGCATTGTGCCCACATCATTTGAGGCAAATGCTTGAGCTTCCCACAGTATGTGTCAATGTGATAGGGAATACGGGCTGTAAGTCGCTAGACGCAATTGACCTCGATATAAGTTGCTTTCCTCTTGACAGAGGTGCCAGCTACTGCAGGTACCATGTTGGGATGTGACACTCTATCTTCTTGAGGCATGGTGGGAGGGTCACGATCAACCAACCTATTTGTTCGTAGGTAGTATGCACGATGACTACGACAAGCCGCACCACACATGTTGGTTAGGTGACAGCACGAGAAAGACCACTCTCACCGAGCCGTCTCTTCCAAGGCGCTTGAATATTAGAAAGTATGTTTCTTGCCTTTAACTTAACCAGGTTAGCCGGACCATTCAATTACGAGCAAACACGCTGAAATCACGCATGCTTGTGAAGCGTAGGAGAAAGCCAAGAGAAGTATTTCAGGTATTCATACTAACCGTCGAGCTATGCGCTGTGCTTGTACCCGACTTTAAGGGATTCGTGGGATCAATGCGGGCTATGGACGGGTCGTGCGATATCCAGGCTGTCAAGTAAGGGTATCCCGTCGCAAGAGATGAGTAGACGGCTAGTGATCCGGATGGTCGAACATAACATCAAGCCCGCTCCGACGCAAGGTCAGTCCCTGATGTGCGAGGCAATTAGACGACAGCATTGGTCAGCGAAGGAACAAGCATTCCTTGCATCTTTTGCTTCATCCACGATAGCCTGGCAAGCACGTCAACTAGATAATTGCTTTTTATCCGCAGATTTTGACACCATTTTTGACGCAACTCACATCAAGATTCGAGGTCGAATGGTATTACTCCAATAAGAGTGAGCAAAAGCATCCACAACAGTGAGTATCTCAGGCTCCAATCTGATAAGTAGATCTATCATCTCGCTCGTTGATGACCTTGAGCATAAGGTCTCATAAGTAATTAATAGTCGGGTGTTTCTTTAACCCTGGACCTCAGAAGCCGCGGTCTGCAGCTAACTCATGTATGTCTCGGCTTGATACGCCTAGTTACCACCCAGAACCAATCACAGAAGGCAATGTTACGCTGCTACACCGGGGAAGAAGAGTGAGAGTTTGTGGAGCCCAGATCTGTGGATGCGCTTGTTGAGACTGCTCTGAGATAGCCTCCGAGGCTTGCAATAAAAGAAAAGCCATGAACACTGCGGCTTTATGACTTCATCGCAGGAGTCTAATAAGTAACTTGCATAACTACCGCTAATGTATTAAATAACCAGCTTGCCGAATGGTCAAAGCGCAGAAGCGATGGTGCGAGGAGAGAAGATGCAAGAAGTGGACTTGCAGTTAGTAGACATGCATATATCGACTGTCAGTGCTACCTAGGTTCCTTCTTCTCTCTGCATGAAATGGGGTAAGACGCCGCGCAATCAGCGTATTGAAGTAACAATCCAGCTGCAACTCGCGAGCACCAAAAATTACAAGGACCCAGCATCACCAATGGCTGATGAAGGGATCAGTTAAAGAGGTCTGCCCCATCTGTAACACCTTCTAGGCGCAACATTGCGGTTCCTCCTCGAAGCCCCTCACACCATCTTTCCCCAGATGTGAAATGTCAGAGCGGACTGCAGACTTGAGCCAAGAACCAAAAAGGCCTTCCCATCGGCAAAGAACAGATACATAGTACATGGTGTTTAGCATGCGGCGCATCAGAGCCAACGGTTTTGCCTAGCCACGGCAATGCTCGACTCCCACAACCCACAAAGGGCTTCTGCAAAGTCGTCCGCAAACTCCACCAGCCACGAGAGGACGACCCACAGAGACGGAGCAGCTAAGGCTGCTAAGCTTGAGGTCGAGCTTGTGCCTGTGCTAGTCTAAACTGGGAGAAGACAGTTGCTTAAGATTGGCCAAGGACTGGTTCTGCCAAACTTTGATCTCTAGCCTTTGCTCGATTTCTGTGAATGTTCCCGCTCGGTTTTGAGAAGAGATACTCCACCTGCATGCAGCGTGTTTGATTCCACTCACCCATGATCGTGATGAGTATGCGGGACAAAGGCACCTAGTCATTAGAGTCATGTCAAAGGATGTTTGCTCTGGTTAAATTGTGACAGTTGTAGATGAGCTGGGGAGGGCATACGGCCAGGTGGGTAGGTATCCCACATGATGGTGTCAAAAATGTCGAACCTCAAGAGTGCGTCTTGTGTCCTATCCATCGCATGCGACGCATGGTTTGCTACGCGCTTGGTCATGATCGTGGTCTAATAATGCCACACCCTAGCCCCGTCATGCTCTCCTGCCAGCGAGTCATTGGAAAGCGACAGAATGAATCCGCGACGCGAACGTTGGAGCAGGAAAGCTCAAAGACTCGATGATTTAAAGAGATCTCATACATAGTCTAGACTAGTCACCGGACTGCGTGACTGTTAAAATGGAGCGAATTGTACCAATAACGAACAACACGTCAAGATTTGCCATTGACAAGCCGTTGTCGAAAATTGACATGGTTTAATTCGAGACCGTTTGGCTAAGTTTGTAACAGCTGCCCCCCCCCTCCCAGCTTATCATCTAATCACCCTCAAATACCCTCCCTTCTGCAGCCACAATTATAGCCTAGTCAATCAACTATAGCCCATATCGTCATTCTGAGGCATTCAAGAAGCAGTTGAGGAAAAAAAGCGTTTACTTACGAGGCGCTCAGGGGAAATCCGATGTACTATGTAGTGATACCATCCGCAATCCTTCCCACTATGCATGGTGCTGGTCCAACCACCAAGTGCTGGCAAGAAGCTTCCACACTGTTGAGTCGCGCCAACGGCCCGAGGGACAAGAGATGGCGTTGCAACCACGGTGGAGGACGTTGGATGAGCTTGGAAGGGACGGGAGTTGGGTATCAGGCAAAGTTCAGGGTACCTTGATTCTGTGCGGACCGCCTCGCAGATCGCATGTACTCGATAAGTTGGCTTGTGGTCCAGGGTCCAAGCCATCCCCTTGGTGCCTTGCCTATCGCAAACCCAATTCGATGTTTCCAGAGGATTTTGATGAAATCATTTATCAGGGTTAAGGTGAATATAATTTTGGCCAGACAATTGTTTCCAGTTAGTTAGTGCTTTCAGGTCCTCAGGTGCTCATTTACCTTGTAAATGCCTACCTACTTGCCTACCTACCTAGTGAGAGCCCTTTACTTTGCATGGGCCTCTATATGTCTTGTTTCTAAATCACCTCCTAGCCGAACTGATTACAGTCCCTCTCAGCATATCAAAAAGATCCATCCTTGGCAGGATTTCGCAACCGTGTCACCCCAGCAGGATCCAGATAATCCCGCCAGCATCTTTCACAGTCAAAGGGCCTGGAAATATTAGTACTGGCACTGACACTGGTACTGGCATTGATACTGACACTGGCACTGTATTGCACTATACCTTTTACCTAACTACCTTGCCTAGGTATTGTTCGTATTTAGGTGCAATTGTTGTTATTGAATTCAAAGGCCCGGGTTGCCTGCTCTTCCACATTCCGATCTTTTCTCACCCTTCTCTTCTCTTCTTGTTTGTCCCCTTGACGAGTACAACACAGTGTGCGTGTTACTTGTTTTCTACCTATGCATGCTTCTTTCTCTTGCCTCCTTGCCTTTCTCTCTCCATCTCTCTCCCTCTCTCTCTCTGTGTCTCCCGACCTGATTTCCCCCAACCCACTTTACCCCCAGCAGCAGCTTACCCTTTTCATGAAGTCGCCGGGCAGGTTTCCCAGAACGAACAGCAAGGTACCGCGAAGCAAAGACGAAGCAAGGCAGAGCAAGTAATTTAATAATTCTCACTTGCAGGACCGCCAGCACCGATTCAGCATCGCCACACGTCAGGTTCGCCCACACACCACACACCACCCCCGCGTTGTGTACCCAGTCCCCCGTCAACTCTTCGCATTGTTTGGCTTCGTTGGCTCCCCTTGGTCTTTCTTCTGAAAGGGCCTCTAGAGTGACAAGTGAGTATTTGCCAGTTCCGCCGCCTGCCTATCGCCTATCGCCTATCTCCTGCACGCATCTCTTCTACTTTCCCTCTCTTGTTCCTTGTGCACACACCCTGCCTGTCCTCCACCTGCTCGACCCATCCAAGAATCATCCGTACCTAACAACAGTAGCCCGACCCGTCCCAGGACCTTTTTTTTTTTTTAGCCCCAAGGGCCCCCAACTCGTTAGGTACTAGGTAGTTGCCAGGCTGCTTCTGTTGCCGCTGGATCATGGACGGCCCCGGATATACCTCTGCGTCGTCTGCGTCCGCCCATACCGCAACTTCACATCGTCGCAAGCTCATCAAGAAACATCCCTCTCACGCCCACCCCCGTAACTCGTCTGGCTTCGATGGTGGTGGTGGCTTTGACGCCCAGTCCCTTAAGAGCAAACGCAGTTCACAGAGCCTGAGAAGGGCCCCCAGCGCTCCCCAAGCCCGCTCCAACCCCGCGACCGTGCCCGACTCGCAAGACTCTGATCGAGCTCACCCTCAATTATCCGCCAACAACACCCTAAAACCAAATCCATCGCCCATCTCACCTCAGGGTGATTTCGCCCCAGCTAATCATTGGGCGCCCGTCCCTCGTCACCCCGACCGTCTCTCCGATTCTCATCTGCGCCCTCAGAGTAAGACTGCTGTCCGTGACGATTTAATCGGCGCTCCATTCGACGGTGCTGCCATTCTTAACCGCATCGAATCGATAAAGATTACCAGCCCGAAAGCTCCTCATCGCCATTTCCCGCCCCAGGTCGTCAAGTCACCTACCGACTCCAGGCTCGCGAGCCCTGCCCTACGAACTTCGGCCAGCTTTACCGCGATGGACTCGTCCTTGACTGAGAAGGGCCTCGGCTCGAGGGCCCAGACTGAAGGCCCCTCCATCAATCCCAAACGATATTCAGACGATGGCAGAGATGCCAAACCCAGTGTTTTGCGTAAGAAATCAGGGTTTTCTGGCTTTATGAACAGTCTGGTGGGATCGCCCAAGAAGCCTGTTATCTCTGCGCCTGAGAATCCCGTCCACGTTACTCATGTCGGCTACGACAGCTCGACTGGTCAGTTTACGGTCAGTATTCTCGCCCCCTCGTTGTTGTACTTGTTAACAGCCTTCAGGGGTTGCCCAAAGAATGGCAGCGACTCATCAACGAAAGCGGAATTCCTGAAAAGGAAAGACGAGAGAACCCGCAGACTATGGTTGATATTTTGCAGTTCTACAAGGAGACCACGGAGAGGCCCGCAGAAGACCAGGTCCTCGAGAAGTTTCATCACGCTGGCCAGTATGCCACTTCACCGGCAGCTGGAGCATCACCGGGCATGTACCCGTCAAACTATATGGGTATGTCACCAAATAATACTTCACCTACGAACCCCAGGTTTCCAACTGTCAATCATGAAGGAAGTTTTGAGAATCCCCGAGCACCACCGCCCGTTCCCAGAGGCCAGGTACCTGGTAAGGACCTGATGCCCAGCCGTCCGGCTCCGAAGCCGCCCATCAGCATGAGCAACCGACATATGCCCCAAGGAGCATACACAACCAAGGACTCTGGCATCGGCATGTCCCAGTCGGGCGATGAGTCCTATGGCATGTCTAAGGATGCCGGCCCTATGCTCCCCGAAGAGCACCGTTCGAGATCCAATTCGCGCGCGGCTGGACCAACCTACGCCCCTACGGCTCCGCAGCCCAACCCGCAACTCGCCCAGGCGCAAGCCGCCGCCTACCAGCAGCAACTCATGCAGCAGCAACAAGAGCAGGCTCTGGCCCAGGCCCAGGCCGCCATGTCTGGCGGAATCGGCCGTGCTCCCAGCAAGCGAACGCCTCATCATCAATCCCCGAATATGCAGCCCACTGCCGCATATGGACGTGTTCCCGAGGCCAACGGCATGTCGAATGCCCCTCGTCAGCACCAACAAGCCGCGCCCGGAGCCGCTGTGCCTGGGGCCAGGCCACGACACCGAGCTCGCCAAAGTGCAGGGATCGATATTATCGCCTCTCTCAAGCGCATTTGCAGCGACGGTGACCCCCGGGATATCTACCGTGGATTTAACAAGATTGGCCAGGGTGCGTCTGGAGGCGTCTTCACCGGTCATGAGCGCGGCACAAACCGACTTGTGGCTATCAAGCAGATGAACCTTGAGCAGCAACCTAAGAAGGACCTGATCATCAACGAGATTCTTGTAATGAAGGACAGTTCGCATCCCAACATTGTCAACTTTATCGACAGCTACCTGTGCGGCGGAGAGCTGTGGGTTGTCATGGAGTTTATGGAAGGTGGCAGCCTTACGGATGTTGTCACCTTCAACATCATGTCTGAAGGACAGATTGCGTCGGTGTGTCGCGAGACGCTCCTTGGTCTGCAGCACTTGCACTCCAAGGGTGTCATCCACCGAGATATCAAGTCGGACAACATTTTGCTGTCCATGGAAGGCAAGATCAAGCTGAGTGAGTAGCAGTTGATTCAAAGATGCATGACGAGTATCTAACTTGAGCAGCCGATTTCGGATTTTGTGCGACCATCAACGAAGCCCAGAACAAGCGAACGACCATGGTGGGAACACCATACTGGATGGCGCCTGAGGTAGTCACTAGAAAGGAGTACGGACGCAAGGTCGATATTTGGTCTCTGGGTATCATGGCGATCGAGATGATAGAAGGCGAGCCGCCATACCTGACTGAATCGCCTCTGAGGGCGCTTTGGTTGATTGCGACCAACGGAACTCCTCACATCAAGAATGAGCAGGACCTATCACCAGTGTTCAAAGACTTTTTGTACTTTGCGCTCAAGGTGGATCCTGAGAAGCGAGCCAGTGCTCATGATCTGTTGAGGGTAAGTTTTTTTTATATGCTAGAACCAACAGTGGCCATGCTAACCTTTTGTAGCATGAGTTCATGAAGGGATGCGTTGACCTAGTTCAACTGTCGCCATTAGTGCGAGCTGCTCGAGAACAAAGGGCGCAAGAAAAGGCTCGCAAGGGGCAGTAGGTACACCCCAAGCGAACTGTTCCTCCCCCATACGTCCCTGTGCCGGAGAGGAAGAAAGTACATGATCGATTCCCAGCGTTTTTCAGACGATGATTGATGTATCGATATGACGATACTGTTGTCATAGTGGACAACAATCAAGAGGACCTCACTTGACAGGTCTCTGATCACGATTCTGAATTCCCAACCATCTAATGACCATTTTCTTCTGCAAATCATTCAACTATCATAGCAGGCCTTGCATGTTGAAGTTGGAGTTGTCACGATGCCGCGTCAGGAGGAGACTCGGGTTTTGCGCATGGAGTCGCCAAGTCCGGAGCTTGACAAGCAGAGAGAAAAAAACAAAACAAAAAGGTGCCAGCAGGCGGACACAATGACGATGCCTGGTAGCACATAGAAATGACACGCTGGATATACCCCTGCATACGAACTGTTTCTTGCACATCGAGTTCGCACTCGAGGTTGGGTCTGTTACGTTACTAGACCTGACCCCTCTCTTCACCAGCTTTAAATCAAAAAATCGTTTGCTTTGCTACTGCATGGTGCACAATAGATATGGGATGTGTCTGTGGTGATGAGGTGAAGAGACTTGCTTATTTATATGTTGCACGACGATGGGCATCCATCCATACCAACCGACCTAGCCAAGCAACCGAAACCAATACTGACCAGAAACTACAAAGTCAAGATAACAAGGCAGAAATAACAGAAAGGCTGGGCCAGCGCTACCACTATCCCTTGGATTTATTTCAACTGCCTCCACGTTCTAGAGAAACCTGGTCTTTTTCTGGTGAAGAGAGCTACCCTGCTCCCATTGCTCATAGAAGGGACTCATGTGCTTTCGGACTCTCGAGCAGCATCTCTCGCCCTCTCTGACAGCGCCATGGCCCCCCATCCCTGCGGGCAGTCCGTTGCCGAGGACAGCAACGGTGCCAAGGGCGGCGGGCCGAGCCTGGTGCTTGATCTTGTCGTGGTGCGAGTTTGAGAAGAAGGATGAGGAGAAGTGCAACGAGTTGCGGATCGAGGTGGCTGCAGCGCGAGCTGGGATGAGGGTTTTGGAGTTGAGAAGACGGCTGCGCAGGGAGCGGGCGGTCTGGACGAGGGAGACGGAGGGAGTGCAGAGCAATTGCATCTTGTAGAGGTTGTATCGATATGATATGATGATGGAGACGATGATTGACTAGGTATCCACGCTTGGGCGAGTAGCTCGATCGATGATCAAGTAGATTATGGCGTGCGTTTGTGTTTGTTTCTATAGAAGCTTGAAGATGATGAAGAGAAGTTATAGACTTGCAATACCCAACACCCCCATGACGAGTCGGGGAGGCGATGCGGTCTGCCGGTGCCACCTCGGGACGCTATGTGATGGGCATGATGATTATGTAGGTAGATGTGTGTGTGTGTGTGTGTGTTGCAGGACCCTTGAGAGGGACGTGCAGGGACTTGGTTCGTGGGTTGTGAATAGGCCATTTGTGGTCTGCTTTGTTTTTTCAGAATATAGAGATGACGCAGGGACTGAGATGAACATGATGGTACTATTACATACATGCTGTCTGTCCCTGTTTGTCTGTCCTTGTTTGATGATTACTACACATGAAAAAAATAGTAGGTACCTAGTCTTGACTGAGACATTCTCTTTATCTTGCCCTCCTCGTTTACAGACATGATGATCCTTTGCCCTCGCATATTGCTTCATGTCGATAGATATCAGCCCATCAAGTCTCCACCGACCGACTGTTGCGGTGTGTGAGGGGAGAAAGAAAGGGGGAAAAAGCTCCCGGTTCCGCTAACCCGCGATGGAGATTCACATCTTCTTGAATACGTACATAGCTGAAGCAGCGGTGAGGAGGAGCCCGGCCCGCGAGGATTTGTTTTGGGCTCTGAAGCTGAATTGATTACCCTTTTCATAGTGAGGGCGGTATCGTGATTGGCTAGCTCGAGCTGGGTATAAGCTGAATTACATGCATGGACGTTGGCCCAAAATGGGTCATGTATGGATCCATCGTCAAAGTCACGATCTGCCTCTACCTACAATAAGTAAGGGGGACAACATTTGTTAGCGTCCCAGATACCCGAAAGTCTAAATCAACAGAGGTCAGTCGCTATCAACGGTCTCTCAGAACAAGATTGTTAATCAAATGCCAATGGTTATTAATTCAGATCCCTATTTCGGATCCTGTTGCTCCGCATCTACTGCGGGCAATCTCTCTAAGACTCTTTCTTGCTCCATAGTATCCAGAGCTACCCATCTCTCTCTCTAGTTTATCATCACGCATCCCTTTTTAATCCTTAGGGAAAAGGCTCACCAATCCGCACCTAAACTCCAAGCATTGCAAAATCAAATCCCTCTTGTAGGCTATCCCTGCCCGGCCAACCCAAGTTTCTTTTTATAACAGAATACACTTCCTCGCTGGTGAAAACAAAAACCACCAAGACCGCTCAGTAGCAGGTGTAGCCACCGTCGATGATGCAGTTGGAGCCCGTCATGAACGAGGAAGAGTCGGAGGCGAGGAAGACGCAAAGGCCGTTGAGCTCGTCAACGTTGCCAAGGCGGTTCTGGGGAGTCAAGGACTTCCAGATCTTCTTCTGGGCGTCAAGAGCAGGAACTCGGTTGAGGGCAGTGTCCATGTAGCCAGGAGAGATGCAGTTGACTCGGATGTCGTACTTGGCCCACTCAGCAGCCAGGGACTTGCCCAGCTGGATGACACCGGCCTTGGAGGCGTTGTAGCAGCTCTGCTCCTGGGGGTAGTTGACGATGGATCCAGACATGGAGGCGACAAGAATGATGCTGCCGGGCTTTCCAGCGGCCATCATGGCACGGCCGACGGCCTGGGACATGAGGAAAGAGCCAGTAAGGTTGATGTCGATGAGGCGGCGGAACATGGCAGGGTCGTAGGTCTCGGCCTTGATGTTGGAGTCGGCGATACCGGCAGAGTTGACGAGAACATCAGGGGCGCCGTAGCGCTCGACGACCTCGTCGACGGCGGCGTTGATGGCGGCGCCGTCACGAACGTCGACCTTGAAGAAGGAAACGGGGAGACCGGTCTTGTCGTGGAGCTCAGCAGCAGACTCATCACCAAGCTCCTGGTTGGCGTCGAAGATGACGATGTTCTTGGCGCCAGCCTCGGCACAGGCGCGGGCCATGTAGTTGCCGAGACCGCGGGCAGCACCAGTGAGGATGATTGTCTTGCCGTAGACGCTCATGTTGCGCACGGTCTGGGGGAGCTGGTCAAAGACCTTGCGGGTGAGGGGCTGAACAGCATCGTTGTCGGGAGGGGGGACGGGCGTCTCGTGAGGGATGCGAGCAGCCTCGTCGGAAACGCTGACGGTGTGCTTATCACCGGTGCCTTGGCCAGCAGCGTAGACGGTGACGGGAACCTCCTTCTCGCGAACAACACTCTTGTTGACAGTAGTGTCGTGGACACGCTGCACGCGAGTGACCGAGAAGGATCGGGCAGCGGCGCGGGGGATAGTAGGGGCAGCAGCCCGAGAGAGACGAACAAGGTTGCGGGCGGCGAAAGACATTGTGGTGATGTCTTGTTGTGGATATAGTAAGAGCGAGGAGGTTGAGCAGAAGAGATGGGATACAAGGTGATGTCTGGATGAGAAAGAGGCTCGGGTATATATTAAAAAGGTCTTAGGTGGTAAGGCAGACGTTGCTGCTTGAAGAAAGAGATAAAGAGGGGAAAAGTGGTTGAAGATGAGGAGGGAAGAGGCAAAGGTAGAAAGAAGGCAGAGGGAGGCTCGATATATAGTCGAGGTGATGTTCGGGCAGTGGGTCTACAGTGAATCACGGATATAGCGTGGTGGTGTAGAGGCGGAGGTGAAACAGAACAAATGGAGAGAGAAAACTCTCTCGACTTGGGGCAAACCTCTTTTTTTTTCTTTTCCCCTTCTTTCTTCCCCTTCCTTTCCCTTCTGAGGTCAGAAAATAGCAAGGATCTGTAAGAGCCGGGAGACTTTGCTGCCGTAGGTGCAGGCTCTAGTGTGGCGGTATGTCCGAAGGCAAATTGTGTTCTGTGTGCAGAGCAGAGCAAAGGTACCTCTAAGCGATGAGGTACAGCAAAGGATGACTTCAGCTGGGGCTGGCCTTGGCAATCAACAGATCTGGAGCTTCTAGTGCTTGCTCAAGGAGGGTGACAGCGGGGCCTGGATTGAATTGACAACCTAAGAGAGTGTGTGGAACCAGGGGGGAGGGGGAGGGTCCAAGCAGAAAGAGAAGAGAAGAGAAGAGAAGAGGAGAGCAGAAGAGAGAACGAGAGGAGGGAGGCTTGTTTCTGCGTGTTTGTAGAAGATGTGTGTGAAGCTGCTGGAAGACAGACGTAGGTTTGTTTGTGAGGAAAGGTTCGCTCCGCTTGTTCCAAGAATAGGTAGGTATGTAGACTAGAGATTAACTACCTAGGTCGGCACTGTACCTAGGTGACTGCGGGAGGACCGGTACTATTTTCGGGGCTCTTCAATAGCGACTCCAGA
Organism: Fusarium sp. NRRL 66182; assembly: GCA_013266265.1. NCBI lineage: Eukaryota > Fungi > Ascomycota > Sordariomycetes > Hypocreales > Nectriaceae > Fusarium > Fusarium sp. NRRL 66182. The sequence continues at coordinate 63,099 of JABFAK010000162.1, forward strand.
ACGGCAATGCCCTTTTTTGGTTTTGGTTTTGTTCAAAGAAAACGGAGATGCGTCTACTCTCTTCGGATCCGGGGCCTGTTTTTGGTGGCAACAAATATGGATGGATGGGTGGATGGATTGGTGGGTGTCCAGCCTTATCTATATCAGCATGTCTGTTAGCCATTGATTGTCTGTCATCTTTGACCTTTGCTAGCCACAACACCATCGAGACATTGACGTGATATCTTTTGTCAGTAGGAATCACGGGAACATTGTTGTTGATCCATACAAGACAAGAAGAGATGAACATAATTAACGTACCTGGTGCCTACTGCAGACGATGCTGTTTGCTTTGATATGAGGATGTGTGTGTAATTACAGCTCTGACCGCTCAGGTAGGTACGCATTTATATAGATGGTCGCGACAGGACAGCTACGGAGGCGTAGTTGGAGCAACCAACACGCACGCTTCTTCTTGGAGACAAATGCTTCACCGACTTCGGTGTAAGACGGTGAGTTCAGGTCGGCATGTATGCACGACGGTACCTGGGGCTAAGAAAGGGGGGGTGACACCACCTTGGATGGATGGACTCGCGGGGGACCGATGTCGCATCAACCGGGATCTTGACGCCAACAGATGAGACGGATGGAGATTTGTTATGGTCACAAGATCGAGGTTGACAGGGCCATGGGGCCAATTTTGTGTGCTCAGAGACCAGGACCAGACCATAGCTGATGATGTCTGTACATACTTGTCTGTTTATGTGGCTTTCCAGGCACGCAGTGCGTGTGGGGGGGGATTGATTGCATAGCGTCTCTGTGGGTTGGGTTGGGTTCGGCTTTTTTTTTTGTTTTGGATAGTATATGCATTACAGTGTTTCTGATATTGGTCTTGTTTCCTCTTGCCTCCCGCAAACTTGACAGATTTGCTGGAGACGAACGAGACGTGGGGTTGATTGATGGCTCGCATCTGAATCTTTCCCGACTTGTGTGTGTGTGTATGGGCTAGAGTCAGCCTCTTGTTGTCGGGTCTATTGCGTCTCACATCCACAGCGACGACACCTTACACAGACACAACACAACAACACAACACAACAACACAACACAACAACACAACACAACAACACAACACAACA